>APFE030743708.1:0-39072 GCA_000404065.3 Pinus taeda
GTATTCTGTGTGTGAGCGAGAAACAGAGAGGTGAGACTGTGAGAGAAAATAGAGGATATTACAGTGGATTTGTTGTAGGTTATGTCTCTTCATTTTTCTGGATAATAGAAAGGAAGGACTAGCTGTTCAGGGTGGATGTAGCCCAAACTGGGTGAACCACATATATCTGTGTCTCTCTTGTTTTATGCATTTTTTGTGTTTATATTTCTGCAATATTTTATGTGTTCCATTGCTTGTAATATATAATTTTCTAACATTCACAAAAAGAAAGGACAACCTATAGATCAAAGTTCTAAGGGGTGTTGATTATTTTTCTTGCATAACTTGAAGATTCATACCATCTTGAATTAAATGCTACACCCACATGCAACTAAGAAAATATATTTTACATAACAAGTTTTAGTTCAATGCAAATGTGGATAAATTGGAGTTGAAGTATTTGTTGATTGTTTATTTATGAAGAGTAGAGAATGGACTTGGTGATACCCATAGTTGTCCTTCCCTCTTGTAAATCAAAGAGACAACAGAGAAGGTGAAGGCTCGAAAGATCTAAGGAAGTTCTCTCTTGGTTGTGTGAATGGACACAAGAGAAATTTTACATATACACATAGTAGAAATGAATTTGGGGTTCGATTTTCTTATTGGATGAGAATCAAGTCGCTCAACATTACATTGTTTAAAGCTTCCAATAGATCCATATTCTTTCCAGCATGAAAACCACCTAGGTTTGGTTGGTGGAATCATTGTGGAACCCCATGCCAAGGAAGTACCTCATATGTGGGCCTCGCATAGGGAAACATCGAGTGACATGGAACTGGCTGTAGGGATGTGGAACAACCATGTGGGCTACACATGGATGACACATGGCATTATGTGATTAGTCTAAATTTAATGAGACATAACTATCAATCCAATATTCAAACTGAGATGAAATTTATATCACTAAAATGCTCTCAATGAGCTGGGTGTAATGGTGATATCATATTTTGATTCTGTAACCTCTGAAAAAGAAGGATTTTTGTAACCCCATAATCATAATAGACTTTGGAGGTCAGGTTAAGTCATAAGTAATACCTCCAATAGCTTGAGATAGGACAAAGGAATGGGAGGGAATGTTACGAAAAAATACCTTGAGAAGTGGCTCATTGACGAAAATAATTTTATAACATAATAAATGTGGTGTAAGGTAGGTTTATTTAGTTAGGATGTCATGTATTATCATGGAAAAATATTGTCAAAATAGAGGATTGACATCTTCCCTAAGACAAATATGTTGCAAGTATTCATCCTCAAAAAATTGTGTCACTTCCCCTTAAAGTACCCCTGCTACCTGGAGAATAATATCTACATTTTCCCTTTGTAGTGGTGGTGCTTCTTGTCTTGGCCTATTAATTAAGAACCTTGCCTTGAGGCTTTTTTCCTTAGCTTTTAATTCCTTATTTTTTTATACTAGTTGTATGCTTACTTGGACACATCATATTATCTTCTTGAAATATTCTCTTCTTGTCGTGAAATTTTTCATTTTCCTCCACTAGAGTTAGGTTATGTCTTGGAGCAACTCATCTGATTTTTGATGTATCGCTACAATAATTTCATGTCCTCAATAATTATCTTCATTTTACTTTATTTCTCTCCTATGTTTCTTCATAACACCTTCAGTAGTATTCATAGGAACTTTTCCTTTTCTTGTTTGGGGAATCCTTTTCAATATATAAGCAAGTTATTCTTCAATAGGGTAAGTATGTTCTTCATAAGTGAGGGTGTTTTATTTTTTCATCTTTAAACTCTCATATGTACCTTTCCCTTATGACGTTTGATGTTGTTCCTTCTCCTTGGATTCCATGGACTCAATATAATGATAGAATGTGTTTTGTTCCTGATCTCTCTACAAAGTCGTCGTTGACGAAAATTTAGTTCTTATTCTTTTTTCCACATTGATAAAAGCTTTCTCATTTGTCTCTTCATCTTGGATTTGTCTTTCCATGCCTTGTGACTCTTCTACTATATGTGATGGATCCTTTTATTAGCACTTAATTTTTTTAGATTAAGGTGGGGATATCTAAACTATTTCCTCTTCCTCCATTAGGGGTTCTTCCGCAGTTATTGGTTCTTCCTCACTTATATTTTCAGAAACCTAATTATCCTTGATAAATTGATACCACATTTTCTCATACTTCTCTTGTTCACAATCTATGATTAACTTGATGAGGCCATGATGATATCAATTTTTTTTTCCGATTCCTGGGGTTGAATCAGATTTCCATTTTGGTGAGGCTATGCAAGAGATAGTATGACAAATTTAGCATTTTTTTCTCCACTCAAATGTTGTAATATTATTATGTGGTTGTTCTAGCCACTACAACAGCACCCAAATTTTTGGCCATATTCAAAATTTTGGGTACCCCACCAGTCACCCCAAGCTTCTAAGGTTTTGATAGGATCCCCAACCAGTTGTTCTCCCCACAAACTTTCTCATCCAACCCCTTTGGTGTGCCCACTCGCATTTCATACATTTCATCTGCACATCATGTTTTGTCTTAGACATATGCCTTAGGATCGCAATAGGGTGTCACAAGTTAATGGCTTTATTAATGCATCAAGAGTCCCTCATGATTTTGAAGCTCATATTTGTATGATTCGCATTGTGATTAGTAGATGTCCTAGATTTGAGAAAACATACATCAAATTTGGCTTTCCCTACGATTGATAGTATTGAGGTTTGGGCAAAATCCTAAATGGTAAAAGGTGACCCCCCTTCTGTTTTGACCTAACTTTCCTCCCTCTGAGAGTGTGCTTCCATCAACATTGTCAAGCATCATGGGAGATATTGTTGCATGTCATATTTCCTTAGGTTCTTGATTGGTCCCACACCTCAACATGTTCATTAGGGTTTGCAAAGATTATATACTACCCTTGCATCCTTGTAACTCTAGACATATGTGATCGAAGTATGCATGTCATTTTAAGCTCTTCTTGACTCACCCTGAAGCATGATCACACATATGCATAAGGGTTTGTGATAATACCTCATGACAGTAACCCTGCTTTGTCTTGGTCCTCATCCCCTCAAGTGCATTAAGATTCCTCAAATTGACATCTTACTCGATGCCCTTGAATCTATAATGACACCATTGCTTCTGGGCATCACATAAATTTCTTGCAATTCATAAGTCTATTAAAGTGCCAAAACGTTTTGTTGATTTTCAAATTCAAGCATCTCTTGTTTTACTTGTATAATGTAGTTGCAATTTTACTATCACCTCTAGATGAAATTATTGTCATTGTTTTAATTATTTATCCCATTTTCTTTGCAGGGATTTAAATGTGGCTGCATTGGGCACATATTTAATGAAGAAGGATGAAATTGAATAATAGTTTGAAAATACACCACTTATGGAGAACAATTTGTGTAATGATATAAATATTGACTTCATGAGGTTTTTTTTTAAGGACAAAATTTCATAGTACAAGGCATATTCTTGATACACGGCAAGGTGGATGATTTTATGTTTTAAGGGAATAGTTTCCAAGAATAATTAAGAGCCAAGTAGCCACCATAAAGCCAACACACATCCTAAAGTGATGAATGGAGCATAAGTTCTAAAGGCCATGGAAGGTAAGTTATAAAGGCCACCACGAGAGAGTAAAATCCATGTACCATTGTCATAATAATGATTGAAATCAGAGAAATTTAGGGCCTCCAAACTATGTGCTATGCACTAGACCCGAAGGCAGTTATCTAAATAACACTTCGAAGACATATTGGAGTACGATTTTTCTTGAATGGTCAGTGCCAAGAAAGTTATGCGAGGAACCAATGAGACTGGCTAAAGCACCTGCTTTACAAATCTCACTTCCACATATCACTTAGATAGTATATTTTCACCAGGATCAATGTTCTAAGTCACAATCAGTCTAGAATTTATGATTATGTGACTTCCGTAGGTCACAATATTCTCCAAGGTCACCAATTTGCAACCTAGGACATATGGCCAGGAAATGTGATCCTGCCTTTGCTATAACTATGTGACCTCCCTAGTCACCAGGTCACAAAATCACACCTGAAAAAAGATGATATCTGGTGTGACCCATCCTCTTCAGTGACTATGCAACCTCTCCTAGTCATTAAGTCGTAGAAAATCGTAGCATTGTAAGGAGCGTTATGGGAATTCAAACAACAAATATATATTGGGTGATATGTAACATCATAACACACCGAAACTTTCTCTCTGTGTGTTTCTAGAGTGGAACTTCGAATCTTTGTCATCAATCACTGTACCTAGTGCCAATGCACATGGTCTCATTATGGTAGAGGAAATGCATGACACACATTCAGATATGTGATGCGTTGGAGGAACATCATCTTCAACAAATCAAAGGAACAAGGCGTTTGTATACATATGGAGTTTGGGTAGAAACTCTGCATCCCCAGTGACTAAGACGACCTTCATCCCAATCTTGATACCTTATAATGATTAAAATACAACATTTCCAAGTGTAATTATCATATGGTTGTAGCGATGATTTCTTGATCACTGTTACCTTATTACCTCTTTTTCAAACTGGAAAAACTTCAAAATTTTTTGAAGAGATCCCCATGTTCTCATACGTAAAAGCCGAAAGCGATGGATTTGATGCTCACTTCTGCTACTGCATGCATATCATACTATATGCTCATCCTGGTCTTAGTTTGGCTGAAAGCATTGAATGCATGACTGGTATTTGGTCTCCTCTTCCTATATGCCAAGATATTTCTATGAGAGAGGTTGGTTTTCTTCCTTGTGGTCAATGGAGCTCTCACCATGGCAAAGACAGGCTAACTGATGCGTGGTATGAAGACTGCATTGACCCACATTACATGGCCTTATCCCATGTTAGGTGTGGTAAAGTAGATGAATGGAAGGATAAGAAATGAGATGGGAAGTTGGAAAAATGCCGCAACATGATGAAAATAGTTGCAACATATATATATCATGAAAGAAGTGATATCGCAGAAGACAGTGCTCAATAACAAAGTCATGACCTTTTTGGAAGTCACATGGAGTGGCTATGCATCATATGCAACGTCAAATGTTTAAGGAGCATATAGAGTAATCACTTGTGTGCCAAAGATCAAAGAGATCGACTAACCAATGTACCCAACTAAGGACCCATGAGATTGCGTGGAGAAAACTTAGGGTTGCATAGAATAGTGTGGAAACACCCATAAGATTGTGTGGAGATCACATTTCCAGATTCATGACTAGACTATCCCAAGGTTTCCAATCAAATTTTAAAGTCTCAGTGATGCAGCCATAAGTGTGACCTCCATTATAATGCGACTACGTGACCTCATAAGTCTCAGTCCTTGAATACAATTGGTCGCAGGACCACAATTAAGGAATCCATAGCTCCATGTGACCCACAGTTCTATGTGACCTTGCGACCTGTCCATAAGTGTGACTTCCATGTAAAGGAAAACTATGATCTCCATACACAAAATGCGGTTTGGTTGAGGTCATGCTTCCCAAATGGGACTTGAATGGTAACAGTTGAAATATGCGGCTACGCATTGAGAAGCTAATAAAGCAGGAAATGCCCTTGCTAAAAGGATGAAATCAAATGATGATGAACAACCCATCACCAACACTGAAAACAAACTCTTTCTTTCAACTCAAGTTGATAATTCATTAATTGATTTTTTTTATTTGTAGTAATTATTTCTTGTCTTATTTCCATATGTTTATCTAGACTTTTAATTGATAATTATGTTCTTGTAGGATGATGGGGCATGAATGTCTGACACAAATAGATTCACTACCAATTGGAAGATGATTCAAGCTTATGAGGATTATGGAGCATGTGTCAAAAGGAAGAATGCAAGAGGTCGAACATGGGGAGGGAGCTAGGGTTTCTAACATAAGTTGTGGATTGCAAAGATAGTTCCATACAATATCTAGGAACTAGTGAATCACACAAAAGGAATAACATTAAAAAGTGGACACATGCTTTTGAGGCGCAATAGAAAACAAATAGGCTTGTCTCACAATCAGGCAACATATTGATAATGAACATCCTACTGTTTTCTGATAACCCTCAATAGTCTCCTCATGTCTTCTTTTTGGGACTGTGTGAATGTTTCTCATCATAATTCCAACAATCTTGCTGAGATGAGTTAGGAATGTAATATTCATTGAGTGAGCTCAAGAGTCATGAAGGGAAGTTCAAGAGTCAAGAGGGGAGGTTAAGTGTCATGGTAGTTGAATAGTCACCTCATCTCTATAAGTGTGCCCTCATGCCTCATTTCATAGGACTTTAGCACTTGAGTTGAGGCCAAGATAGATAGTTTATAGATTCTTGAGAGCTAGTGCCACTCAGCTCTTGGTAGCTAGTAAAGTGGATCTGCAGTGGGTTTAGGGTTTTGGCATCAGGCACGGGTACAAACAACCCATGTTCCACTATTGGGTATTGAACAATTGGATGATATGTATTTGAAGTTGTAGCAATATTAATAAGATGTTTTATTTTACCTTTTGCACTGATTCCCATGCTTACTCATGGTGGTTGTATTAGATGCCTGGTACCTCACCATATTTGTATGTTTGTTTTCATATACGTGAGATGTTATGTAGTGATACATAGTGGTTGCATTTATGTTTCGCTTTCAAATCGGTGTTTACTTGTTCCTTTCCATTTTAGTTAGCTATGGTGAACTACTTCACAATTGATCTACAAAATGTTTGTGTTTATTACATTTCATAGGGTTTTAGCTCACTAATCCCTCTCGTCATTTATCCCTTCTTATCGTCATTCTGACTTGTTCGCACCTATTTTTTCAATTTGTCAATCGTGGGCTGATTTTATTTTGTTTCCTGAGCACTTCATTCTTGCCTCACTCTGACACCTTCTCATTTGATAACCAAGAGCATAAAACATTCACGATTGCAGTCGGGCCCACATATCCGATGGGTCTCCTATCCCAAATGGTGTGAGGTCAAATTGGGACTTCACACCGGGGAGACCCCTTAGTCGTTGGTTGTACATTTTTTCCTGTCAACAGTGGTATAAGGAAATGAGGTTGTATCTTCCCTCACAAGTCTTATACTTCTCAAACAAGAAGGTCAATTCATCCCATTTTTTTCTAGGTGTTAGGCATGCCTCTAAGCCAATCAGGATTTGATCATGATTTATATATGAACGGTGCCCATGCCTTCCCATCAAATTGGTGGTTAATGAACCATCATTTTCCATATTGAGTCAATCCTATGATTTGAGGCATTGCATGCTCAGATAGATGCATTACCGAATTCCCCACTATGATGCTTTCACCATCAAATGTATAAGAAGAGGTCTTACTGAATTTAGCCTTTATATCCACTAAACTTTGAAAGAGAAGCCAGCCACCTTGCTTCTTGCAAAATATTTTTGGTATTGTCATGTAATTTCATCACTTCAAACTTTAGTGGCCCAACTATTACTGCCGTTTTTAAAACTTTATAGAAACATACTGAATATTGCAATCTTGTATAGTAACATTACAATTTTAGTAATGACCTTTGTCTTGGAAAGGAAAGAATTCAGTAATTGAAAAAAAATACACTGTAACATTTCCAATTTGAGTAAGCATAATGTTATATTGAGTAAATATAATCCCATGTTTCCAAATTTAGTCTTTCTAGTCTGAGTAGTAACAACCCTCTATTTTTGAAGTGTTATCTTTGAGAAAAAAATAATTTATTCGTACTGAGAAGAATACAATTTTTTGAAATGTGGCTTCTCAAAGGAATCATTGAATATGTAAAACTATTGAATTAGAAAAAGACATTGATTGATAAAACAAGCAATATACGACTTTTCGTCAGAAAAATATATGGCTTCTTCCAAGAAACCTACTTAGTAATATATGACTTCTTTGAGTAAATTATAGTTTCTTTCCCAACTAAATGAAATGTGCTTTTAATTTCTCATGATTTCTTTTTTCTTGCATCCCATGTTAACATAAATTTGTATTTTTAAAATGCTTCTAAATCAAAAATAAAAATCAACTTGAGTTTGAGTGAGAATTCAACTTAATTGTGAGTATGGTTAAGATTCCCTAAGAATATTCTAAACCACATATTTTTGTAAAATGTTTTGCAAATTATTTTACGTGTTTTCAAATTGAAAGCTAAAATTGTATATGTGTTTTCACATAACCCACTCAGAGGTAAAATTACTTCAAATTTCCATCAAAATGTGTTAATGAATGCCACAAAATTTTCCTTCAATTTCTCAGATTCCACATAGTTATAGCATTGTTCCCTTTACACTTTGAATTCTCTATATGTTCCCTCATTTTTCCATGGCCTTTTCTTGTGTCTTCATCCTCCACAAAATTACTGAGTTTTCATACTCAATTTCAATTTTGATTTCATGTGGATGAGGATTTAACCATAACATATATGGATTCAAATGATGGAAAGGAAATATACATATGTTTATGAGTGTAGTACCTATAGGTAGAGGAGTGAAAATGTTTTAAAACAAAGTTGAGTGGTTTGTGCAAAACGTGGTATTTCTTATGCCTCAAACAAAGAAATTATACACATCCATTTGTATGAAGTCTCCCCTCTAGTGTTTTTTTCTTCACTAGCATGCAATATTCCTTATATTTTTGGCATGTAGTTAGGTTTTCCATTAGATTCCATTTCCATTCCCTCAATTGAAAGAATATGCTATGACAAAGAGGTAAGTATTATCTTTAGGCGCTCAAACCCAACTTCAGAGTTAGCTATGCTAATCAGCAAAACCCTTTATCACCAGCCCTTTCAACAATGATCTGCTCATGTAGACAATACTCTCACCCAAGGTGATATTGGGGAATGCCAAAACTAGGTCTTTGCATCCAGAAGGATATGGAGTGTTGATCTTGGCTTAGTCTGACTCACCTAACGATCTATTGCTACATGATATTACTTAATATTATATTGAATCTGATCTATTCATAAAAATGACTCCTTTATAGATCTAAAGCTTTATCTACTATGCTTAAATAAATGGATCTTAAATGTAATTAACTAGAACAACATACATATACTAATTATGATACAAAAGTAAACAATAATTGCATAAAATATAGTACGGAACTTAAGTACACAGAATTTCCTTCAAAATCTTCTTCATTATCTTGATATCTTCACAATTACAATCCTTCTTACCCTGCTCACACAGTCGCAGACTTACCAAGGCCTCCACGAATGCAGCTGCAAGAGCCTTCCCATTCATGCAAAAAAATATTACAATTATAGACCCAAAAACATCAAAACATATTCATCATCCATCGATTGCTGCCTTTGACTTACTATGGAAACCCTTTATATATCTTTTTCTTTTACAATACCCTGGTGAACAACCCATTGGTGGAGCTCAAAACATACAAATTAATCCCATCCTTTTATAAAATAACGGGCTTTAACCCACCCTCAAGCCCGTATGACTCCTAAAATGTTTCTTGAAGCATGTTCTACTCCTCAAAATGCAAGTTCTTTACAAAACTTTGATAAACATTTGACCTAGGGTGACCCTACACAATAGGCCCCCAACAAAAATATGTGACTCATCCCGAGTCACTTAGTTGGTATGTCTGGAATGTTTGCTTTGAGACTGTTGTATGCATCCCTCAAAGGTTGAAGTGTTTTTGCGCACTTCGTGGCTTCCTGTCATACTTCCTTTACTAGATTTTCTGTCGTCGAACCTGTTGTCACCAAACCAATGGTCCTTTGCATCTGCCTGATGTTCTTTAGCTTCTTTTCCACTATCTCTGAGAGGAGAATGGATTCAAGTCCTAGGAATGGAACCATTTGTTGGATTGTGGGTCTTAGACCCAGGTTCAGAGTTAGCTTCACTAACCAACAAAACCCTTTATTACTAGCCCTTTTAGCAACAATTTTCTCGTGCCACTACAAGAAAAAAGGTCATTGGTGGGGGTCATGCCTATGATGGACCTTTAAGGTCTGTCACCAATGTTGCATATGGTGACAGTCTTTAAAAAAGTGTTGTTGTAAGTGTATATAGTGATGGTCCTTTAAGGTTTGTCACCAAAACCATTTTCAATGACACTTTTGGTGAGGTTCATTAAAGGGCTGTCACTAATTCTCTCTTTGGTGACACTTTTGGTGAGGTTCGTTAAAGGCCCATCACTAATTGTCTCTTTGGTGACACTTCTAGTGACAATATTTTATTGACCATCACCAATGCTCTTTCTGGTTACTTTTGGTGATGGTCAATAAATGTTTGACATCATTGATCATTCCAATGAGTTTTTGATGACACTTCATGCATGTGATGAACCTTTAAGGTCCATCACCAATGTCACATATGCTGACGATCTTTAAAAAATCATTGTTGTAAGTGTATATAGTGATGATCCTTTAAGGTTTGTCACCAAAGCCATTTTCAATAACACTTTTGGTGAGGGTTGTTAAAGGTCCATCACTATTTCTCTCTTTGGTGACACTTTTGGTGAGGGTCGTTAAAGGCCCATCACTAATTCTTTGTTTGGTGATAGTTCTAGTGATGTTATTTTATTGACCCTACCAATGCTCTTTCTGGTTACTTTTGGTGACGATAAAAAAAATGTTCACCATCATTGATCATTCCAACGAGTTTTTAATGATTTTATGTACCTATTACTATATTTTTTGTCAAAAGATAATGATTTAAGACCATTGTTGTGGATTCTTTTTCATTATGTGTCGAAGGTCATGTAATTATAGTCAATCAATTTGTTAAGAAGTAATTAGTGTGTATCATTTCCCTCAAATCATAATAATATAGTTTTCCTATGAGTCAACACATGATTCCTCTCTATTAGGTTTATTATCTAAAAAATTTGTTTTAAATAAAGTTCCACTAGTGTGTGTAGGAACTATATTATTTAATACATAATCAAGCTCTATCAATTCTATTAATGAGAGAGGCCTAATAGTCCTCAACACTAATGGCACACCTTAACATGCTTTGGAAGAGTACACTAACATTCCTTGGCACCTCGCATGTATTGGAACATCTTTGTACCTGAAACATCTTTGACCTAGAACATCTTTCCATGAGTAGGACACTAAAGCACATGTTGGCATCCACTAGCATATCATAGCACACCCATATCATGTGTTAACATGCCTTGTAGTCCCTACTATGCCCTAAAACACCTTGGCATAATATTGCATTGACAAACATTAGCACTGTACACACATTGGCACTTGGCATGTATTGGAACATATTATTAGTGTGCCTAGCATGCCCCTTTTGAAAAATATAAAGTCCTGACTTATTAACACTCTTCTTTGTTCATTTCCTTACATTTTAGCTTGGCTATTCCTTTCATTTCCTTGAAACTCCTTGACACATATTTGCATACTCTGGCACCCTGCACATCCTAGCATGTCCTAGCACCTAGCATGCCTTGGCACTATTTGGTACATCTTAGGACAACCCGAAACTACTTAGCACACTGTAGCACTTCTTTACATGCCTTGATATTCCCTGACATGCCTTACCTATGCTTAGCATACCTTGTCACTCCCTCCTTGGCATGACATCTAGCACTCATTGACACTCTCTGACACACCCTCATATTCATTTACTTCCATGCATTTTGACCTAGTAATCCCTTGTGTTGTCCTGGTTCTCCCTAACACTCGTCATCATGCATTGGCACTCTCTAGCACACCTTAACACTCTTCGATATGCTCTTCCACTTCATAGCATGCATCACACTCCCTAACGCACACTGGCACTTGGCACGTGCTGGCACTTGGAAAGTCTTAACATGACTGGTATGCGTTGATATGACTTGGTATGCTTTGGCACGGTTTGATATTGCAGTTATTTGAGATCAATTATTGGAAACTAGATGAGAAGAAATAGAGGAAGATTTAGCACTTAGAATGCATTGACACTTGGCACTTGGCACCTGTTAGAACCTAGTGTTGGTGTGCCTACCATGCCCCTCACGGAAAAGGTAAATTGATGACTTATTAATCGTATTATGTGCTCATTTCCTTGTAGTTTAACTTTTTCCTCCCTTTTGTTTCCTTGAGAGTCCTTGGCATGCATTGTCACACCCTTGTAAATCTTGGCATCCCTTAGCACTTGGGACATCTTAGCTTGTTTGACATTTCTTCGTACTGTCTGGCACATGTGAGCATGCCCTAGCATTCCCTAACACACGTTGGGAGTCATGACCTCACAAGTAGCATTACATTTTTCCATGACTTGGGAACCTTCCATTCACTAGAACACCTTGGCACTCCCTAGTTTTTGTTCCCTCTGTTATCCTCCACAATGACCGAGGCTTATGAGGAAATCGATGGAGGTAACCACAGACCAAGCTTTTAGTTCAATAGCTAGCCCTACCAAACCAAAGAGGTCTCTCCCTATGAAATCAAAGCAAAGAGATGACTGGAATATAAAGGATTTTAGGCTAGATAGCTAGGCTCAAGTGGGTTTTGGAAAGTTTAGTGTTTTATTACTGGATAAGGGAGAAAAACCAAGTAGCTAGGTTAGAGGATCAAAGGGTTACATCAACAAAGATATAAAGGAGAAAGGTAGCATTACTTTTGTGATGGCTCTTAGGGTTTGTTAGTGTAGTGTATTGTTTAGAAGAAGCAAAAGGCCTTCATGAGCATGAAACATGAATTCATTAAGCAAGAAAGAAAGTAACACATAATGATTTTTCCATCAAAACAAAACTTTATGCAAAGAATTATGTTTATAAAATGTAAGGAAAACCATTGAAGAATTGATGAATGGAAAGAGAACATGAATATCTTTCATATAAAGCTATAACAAAGAAGAAACAACATCTCAAAATTAATGCACATGAATTCCTAGATAATAGTTGCAAACTCTGTCCTTTGATTTCCAAAAAATGTCCAAGTACAAGTTGCAATATTTATCTCCTCTGAAATCCAACCCGTTCTATCAGTGAGAAACTAATACTTAAATACCAAAACAACATCTCACACTCTCAGGGGTCAAATCCATGACTCTATGAACTATTCCATGAGGTGTTCTAACCAAACCCTAATGTCTAGGGAAGTTAAAAACAACTTCTACAATAAACTTTGACCGTAACCTCTCTCATAAATGAGGTATAATTTACATAAAAAGCTTACAAAGACTAACCACCAATTATTTACATTTACTTTTACTCCTCACATTCATCTACTTCACCCTTTTTACTTTTACCAACGTCAAACTAGGAATTACAAAAAATTTCACAGTGAAAATGTTACAAAAATCTTAGAAATTTCCAAGTGTGCAACGAGTTGTTGGAGGCCATTTTTGAGTGCATTTTGGATGTCCAAATCCAAATCTGAATGCTGTTCTAGAAATATTGTAGATTTTGAATTTCTTTATAGCATTTTTTCACTCACAATGACCCATTTTTGGCTGAGATATGGCCATTTTCCCAAGGTGTCTCCAGGTGCGCAGCGAAATGGAAAAAGAGGGGCAAAAAGGTGAAATTTGGCCTCTTTTTTGCAAATTTTTCAAAAATTGAGCCCAGGACAAGAAAGTGGGAAAATGGGTTTTGAGAGAGGGTCATAATGTTTGCAAAAATTATTATTTTCCATCATTTGGAGCCCTAAAGAAGAATCTTAGCGTGAGCTCGCTGCTCTCCTAGATAGAAAATTGCTAAACAATTGCAAGTTTGCACCAATTTGCACCAAAACATAAAATTTTCTCCAAATCCTCCCAAAAAATTTCTAGTGATGCCTAATGGGGTATGTTATGCAATCATGGATGAATCAACAATCAAATATAACTTACCCTTCTCATCTTGGTTGATTAGTGTTTCCTTGAGTTTTTCCTTCAACTGCTTGATTTGACCTTGGCAACTTGATTCCTTGTGCAATAATGGACGTACATTTTCTTTTTCAACTTGTTATCCTTGTTGGCTTTTTCAAGGAGCTTCTCAAGGTGGAAATTATCTTTTTCAAGCCAAAACTCCTTGTCCTCATTTATTTCCATGGCAATCCTCTCTTCAAAGGTCATTTCTTCCTTTGGTGGCTTTTGTTCTCTTTCCCTCTAAAGTGCCTTCCTAAGATCCATTGTCCTTGGTATCTTCCTTGACATATGTCCTTCATATTGCTTAGTTTCCTCATGTTTCACCATTTCCTTGCCTTTCATCTATTTTTTCTTAGCTTTGAATTTCTCTTTCTCCATGACTAGCTGTTTTGTCTTAAGTTGACTATTTTCTTTCTCAAGGAATGAAATTATGAATTTGGACCTTTCCAAATTGTCCTTGAGCTCCATGATCTAACAATCCTTCTCTTCGATGACTTGTTACAGGGTTTTATGCTCATTACGTGCCTCCAATTCAACTAGGTCAAATTCATGCTCAATGGGCTCCTCATCATGCAAAGAAGCCTCATGATGTGATGTTGATCCCTATTATGCTAATGTAGTAGGCTTGGCCCCTTCCTCAATTTGAGGAGTAAACAGAAGCCTTCTACCTCTTTAATATTTCACCTCAGGCCTAGGTGCCTTGGAAACCTCATCATGTTTTCTTGATGACTCCATGGGTTGTACTGACATGGTTTGGTGTTGGATTTGTGAAGTGGTTATATGTGTTTTCAAGGCTGCCTCAATGAAGGTGTCCCATGTCATGTTCTTCTTTGTCAACTGATGGAGTACTATAACCTTTATTAGGCTATGATAAAATAGGCTAGGATAATTCACTTTACCTTTCAAATGCACCTTTTCAAACATTTTTGTTAGGCTCCTATACAAGTAGCTGGACAAATTTAGAGACCTTGCAACTGTAAAGTGCATGAGAAGTCTTATGTGGTATTGATATAGCCTAAAAAATCTTCCCTCACATGTGAAGAACTTCATGAAAGCCTTCATCAATGGTGTATATCTCTCCAACAAGTATTTGATTGGGAAAACATGTAAGTGAGCTTGTTTGTATTTTGATTTCGAGTACGGTTTGTACTCTTCTAGGTCTAGGTTCATGCCTTTGAACCAATTTTCGCCATGGTTTATTATGCGTATAGCTTGAGAGATGCCATCTAATGAAAACATGAAATTAGTCCCTATAATGGTGATCTTGTCTTCCTTCAAGGTGAGGGCATATATAACTATGACATGCTCATGGTAACCTACTTCCTCCACTCTTTGACAAAACCATAAACAATCAACATCTTCAAAGAATTTCATGAAAAATGGGGAGGAGGTGCTTTCATTGAAATTAGAGGGCTAAAACCTCAATATCTTTCCCTACTTGTTGCACTTTCTCTTCTCTGCTGGTGATGAGTGACGCTTCATACTTCAAACCCTAGGTGAAAGGCAAGAAAAAACGATGAAATTTGTTGTTGTGAGGGAATGAGGTGGTATGATGGACTTAGGAGTTTGCTAAATTTGTAAGGAAATTTATGAGGGTAGGGGACGATGTGGGTGACTAGAGGAAAAGGAATTTTTGGAAATGAGTGAGGGGAGGGGGTGGAAAAGGCCAAAACACAGGCCTATCCTAGAAAGAGATAGGGTAGATTAGGGTTTAGAGAAAAAAGATAGAAAATGAGGGGATAAGGCTGTGTGATGGATGGAATGGTGTATTAGCTACAAACAAAGGTGTATGGACAAGGAATCTAGGGTTTAGGGTAGAAACTCATCATTTGAGGATCAAAACCATGAAAATCATGTAAACCCTGGAAGAAGAAGTATTTGATCATTTTCTTGACATATGAGGCAAAGGAGGGAATGAAAATGATTAAACTTACTTTTTATAGAGCCTAGATGATGAAATGACTAAAGACAAGCTTTGAAAAATGAATTTTGGTGGTCAAACAGAAATTTTGGATAACTCTGCCCCTTGCGTAGTGAAGGCTTCCTGTTCATAGTGTGATGTCCAGGTGTGCAGTGAAGGCTCTCTGTGCGTAGCAAGAGTCAACTTCTACTAGTGAGGGCTATGGAATCACAATTTTTTGCAAAGGAGAGGGGGGAACTCGATGCTAGGACGGTATACAGGTGAAAATGAATGTGAATGAGTTCCTCCATGTGCTTTTATAATTTTCCTTTCGTGTCTAAGTAATTAATGAGGTAGGATGGCCCACCTCACCAATTTGCTTTCTTTTTTAGTTTTGTAGCCTTAGGACCTCTTCTTGTAAATTTAAAACTTTAGGAACATTATTACATATAAAAACATAAATTACATTTGAAATCAAGTGTTATTGAACAAATTTACTTATTACTACACCTCATTAGCCAGATTTATACATGAAATGACTGATTTTGTGAGCTTAACCCTAATGACCTAATGGTGACACTAAGCTTAATGGAGACCATGATGATGTGACTAAAGTGATATTAATGATGTTTTCATGATGGTAGAATCAACTGAGTGATGAAAGTGACCAACATATGCAATTCTTGAGAGATTGGAGATAGCCCTAGGCACACTAGGCAATGACCAAATTTTTATTTAAAGACTCACTAAAATGACAAAAAAATTACTTGACACCCTTATAACACCTTGTAAGAGCATATTCAATCACTGGTGATAAGCTGAACTGACTGACACTAACACCCTCACACATAACCTTACTTGGTTTGCAACTTGATAACCCAACCAATTCATCAGCAAAACAATATTGTGCCCAACCCAAAGTCTCCCTTTCTCTAAAATTTCTTTCTCCACACCTTATCACAACCATAGGCTTGCCTCCTGCAAGTCCTATTCTGAACTTCTCCTAAAGCATTTCATCCTTGGGACACCTGGAATTCATCGACACTCCTTGGCACACAGTATTATTTTTTCATTTACAAGCATTTTGACCTAGTTCTCCCTTGTGTTCCCCTCACTCTCCCTAACACTCCTCACCATCCGTTGACATTGTCTACCATGTGTTAGCCCACCTTTCCATCACATGGTCGATACACCCCTAGGGAAGGATACTTAGCGCTATTATTTGCACAGGATCCAATGGAGGTGATTTGGTGGCGGAGATCGCTTTGGAAGCTTAAAGCACCTCACAAAGCTCGCCTATTCATATGGTGTATACTATCAAATAAAGTGCCCACAAATGATAATCTAAAGTGTCATGCCTATCATGGTCCATCTAGATGTTGTGTTTGCAAAGACTGAGTAGAAGATATTTATCACCTATTCCTTCATTGCCCTGTAACTAGTCAATTGTGGCTATAGGTTACATGCTCCCTCAACATAGTGCTCAGATGGGATGGGTCTCATCTATCGGGTGCTTGGCAAACCTGGTGGAACTCTACAACATCACAAAAAATTAGGAACCTCCCTCTGCTAGTATGTTGGCATATCTGGTTGACTAGGAATCATACTATTTTTTAAGATACCCCCATACTGTGGCCAGCCACTTGTAACCATATTGCTGCTATATATCATTTGATCCCTGAGGAATTGACAACAAAACCTACCCACATCATCAATCATGAATTTATTGATAAGAATATCCCTTGGGAATTTTCTGATGGGTTGCCACAAGACACTGGATGTGGGGGTGGTGTTGTACTACACATTACTGAATCACATTATTTCAAGCTCAAAATGGGATTGGGGAGAGGTACCAACAACTTTGCTGAAAAAAATTGTCTCAAACACCTTCTCATTATTCAGATCTTTGGGGACCCTAAGCTTGTTATAAACTTGATCAACTCTACATATCATTGTCACATGCACACACTGAGGGGTTTACTCGATGAAGTCATAACTTTAAAATCACATTTTTATTTTATTGTATGCTCACATATATACATGGAAAGGAATTTGGTCGCTGACTTTGTTTCCAAGGAAGTTGTGTAGTAGCACATGGGTAGTGGTTGATTCAAGAATTCTGAGACCGGTAGTTCTATCAGTTCTTCCACCGGCCATTCATTGAACATGACGGGTTTAGATCTGAATAATTTGCCAGGAGCATTCAGCGGTTAGAGGAATTTTTGATTTTATCTATTTTGATCTATATGGACAGCTATGTTTTTGTTGGTCTATATTTATGTCTTTTATTGTATATATTGGATGATCTATATGAACACTTATCTAGATAGGATGGCATGGTCCATTACCTGTGATTATGCATAATCACATGTAGATGATACAAAATGTATTTTTCTTATTTTACTAATGAGAATTACGATTTTTTTGTTGGGAGAAAAAAACTAATATATGGAGATTTTCCATGATGTTTAATAGAGGGAATCAACGTGGGAAAGGTCATAGTTCAACTCCCACATGCTTTGAAAAATTTGTATCTCTTTATCCATACATATTAGAGGTGGAAAAATAACCTCGATTGTAGAGTTAAGTTTGTTCCAACTTAGTTATATCTTGAATCGCAAATTGTTGCTGAACCCATGGATATGATGAACATTTGGTAGATTGTAGGATAGTCTTGTGAAAAAATAAGTTGAGGTACAAGGTAAGGAGGAGGAACCATTTTTGTGGGACATGTATATTTTCATAGTTTTTAAAGAGAAAATACACATAGTGGATTATGATTGTAGGCACATCACTTTAGTATCTAGACTAATGTGTAAACACTAATCAAATGGTGATTAGCTAAACCCACAAAATTATTATAGGTGCTTGTAGTGAAGTAGGTGTTCTTGTGCTCTCATTAGCTAGGTATGGGCAATGAAGATAAAGTAAGTGAAGGTTTTTGCCACTAGTCTTTCCTATAATTTTGGTCCAATTTTTCAACATCACCATTTTTAAGGTAGTTGTACATTTAGAATTGAGAATGTCAATGTGAAACTGAGATAAGCTTTGATGGATCCTTTTAGTTTAGAACTAATATTAGGAGGACATATCAAACATATTTTTGGAAAAGTATCTAGTAATGTGGCTAAGATGAGGGTTATGAGTGCCTAAAGTAGGTATGTTTCTCATGTATATACTTCCCCATGGTTATTCTAGTTATCATCATGTGCAATTGTAATAAAAAATCCATAGGATATTAGAGTTCTACCTATGTATGATAGTCCTACCATAATAAAGTTACACATATAAAGGCTTCATAAAGCAAGTTATCTACTTGTGATCATCATAATCCAATATTTAGATAAGGGGAGTTCTCATAGGTATAAGCCATACTTAGTAGGTGCAAGTTTGATATGTGCCACATGATTCAAATATTGGTCGTAAGAGCAGGACATATATGAAGCATAGAACCCAACTTCTGAATGAGTTGGAAGGCATGACCGAGGCATTTTTGTGTATCATATTTCACTAAGTTCTAGCACAGAGAGAAGCTCAACAAAACTTGAAAAATTATGAATTATTAGAAGTAAACATGTAGAAGGTTGAATATGTGGATTTGTAGAAGGCTAAGTACATAAGGCTAATGAGTCATCTCATATATTCTTTGCACCTAATTTTATAGATAATTTGTCTATATCTCTAAAGAAATAGACTCTTTTGTACTCTCTTTTTTTTGTTAAGTGGCTTATGGTTGGTTGATTCTCTATTATAATTTTGAATCTTTTGTAGCTACTCTAGTTTCATATATATGCAAGGTTTGTAAGGTACCTAAATAGATTCAATATTAGGAAGAATTTGTAAGAGGGGTTCCATTTGTTATCAAATTTTGGTGTTCACTCTACATTAGAGTTATGTAATACGATGCATGTTATTAGTATAACGAATTACTGTTCTACCTATGTGTTTGTATTTGTATTATATTTGGTGATATATACATGTTTTTATTGATTTGAATGATGTTAGTTATAATGGTTTAAATTGGCACTAGTAATATCATAATGAATGCAATCCCCACTAAAATATTTGACATTTTGCGCATTACTTAATGGGAATTATAATATGTGCCTCAAGTGAGATGTTGTTGCTCCTAGAATATGGAATATTTTAGGAAATAAGAAAATATAGGACATATTTGGAAACATTCCATTAACCTTGAGTGTATCATATACCGAAGATTAAATAATGGGAAATAATTGTCTAAAATCTTTGAAATATGGTAGATAAGTTAAATTATGGTTTAGTGATTGAGGGGGTAGGATTAACCTACAAAATGGCTTCAAGTGGTTTAAATGATTCTAACTATGGTGCTAAATTTTCCCTAATCTTATTTAGCGATTCCAAATTACTTGGAAATGGGTTGGGAAAGGTAGAAGGTGACATTAGGAGGAGGTGCTTGAGGAAAAAATCTATTTTAATGGCTTTGGGAAAAAATGGGAAAGAAATATTACTTCTAGGAAATTTTTTGGCTATGTTAGTGTACAATTTTTACCTCAGGAACGATGATTTTTTCACTAAGACATGATAGTAATTGGAGTAGTTAAATCCCTCTCAAGTATTGTCTATGTGGATAGAGGAAGATATGGTGTACTTAGTCATAGTGGGGTACTAAGCTTGGAATTTTATTTTGAGATGAAGGTCGTGTTGTAAGCCAAATACCTTATAATTACAAAAGTATTAGCCTTAGTTTGATATTATAATGATTGATGACATTGTAGTATACAATATGTTGCTTGAGTGAACCTTTGGGGAGTTAAAACCCTATGTACTAATTGAAAATTTTCATTTCTTGGAGGGAATGCATAGTTCAAGATGTCCACTATAGGGATGAAAATAAAACCTTTTGTTTGCTTTTCTAGGGTTCATCAAGGTGTTAGTATATGACGATGAGAAGATTAATTATGAGGAAATACATCCTTATTGTAAAGACAGATTAGATGAAAATAATGCATTTGACCTTTTTTTGTTTTCTTTTTGTATGAGAGGAATATTTTCTTCAAGTAATAATCCTCTCAATTGGTTTATGGTAGGTTGGTTTACAACTAATGGAAGAGACTTAGAAATGTAATTGATCATGTTTTTGATGGAAATATACAATTCTAGATTGTGAATTTTGTTTGTGATGGTAGTTTATAAGTTGAGACTCTTATTAGCTACTTAAGGAAACCAAATAGGTATTTTGAAAAACGAGATTGTTCAAGACCATTATAGGATTACTTTCTATAAAATTAAGTGCAAATGTCATGCTATACTCTAGTGGGATGTTGTGCAAAATGATAAAGTAGAGAGATAGAAAGAAAACATCAAGGATTGGAAGAAAATGATGAGCTGGTTCATGGAGAACTTCCAACCAATTTCTTATGAATAGAGTTTATGTAGACAAGAACAAAATTTGAAACATCCACTTAAGAGAATAAAAAAACAATTATCCAAGTTATCACTAAATTAAGACTTAAATAGGTATAATACCAAAGGGTGGTAAGGTACACCAATATGTTTAAGTTTTAGATTAAATATGAGACGAGTAATCATTATTTTCATATAGTATATGGAGCTTATTACATTTCCTTAAAGGAAAAGGAGAGGCTGTAGAGGAGACAACAACAAAACTTCATAGGAAGATGTTATATGTGTATCAGGAACACCAAGTTATTCAAGATGATATCCCAATAATCTTAAACAGGACAAAGTCACCAATATACAAAATATTGTAGGAAGTTACAATATTGGTAGAGGTAGAGAATTAAAAATATTGTAGGAAATTAAAATGTTCGTAGAGGTAGAGAATTCAAAATATGGAAAGGAAGTAAGTCTATAATTATTTGCTATAGATGCATAGAAGAATGAAAGAACACACAAAAATCTATAGAGAATTAGAATAAAGGAAAAATAATTGAAGCTAGTTGCCATGAAAGTAATGATCAATCGCTATTTTTCCATCCTTTTCCTTTTTCCTACGTCCTTTATGCCTTTGTTTAACCACTTTAGTAATCAATTCTTCGCTTGAGTTAGTATATTTTTTTAAAGGTACTCTTTTACTCATTACTTGGCCCTTTATTTAATTATGTAAATTCATTAGGAGGATTTTGTGTATTCTACGTCTAAATTATAAATTGAATAATGTTACAGATCTATGCCTCGAGATGCAAGTTCATATTCCCACAACTCTGGTGACCACATCCTCATATGTTATTGATCCAAAAGTTCCATCTACCACATCGTCATAGCTATGGATCCACAAGTTCGAGCTACCACACCTCCATATGCTATTGATCCATGAAATATGGTTGTTACATGTTGTATGCTTTATATAGATAAGTTCTTACTACCACATATTCATTATTCTAGATGTTTTTTTCCTTGAGATGTCCTTGACTTCCTAGGAACTATGTAAAGGCATCTAAAAATATTATTTAGGCTTCAATATATGTCTTGGAGTAGGGAAAGTAACACTCAACTATCGATAACACCTGGCTACTTAATCTCATTATGAAGCATCCTTCAACTTTAAGCTCATAAAGACATATTTATATTGGAAAGGGATGATAAATAAGACCAAGGACGAATGAAATTAGACTGGGATGAAAATATTGAAAACATATTAGATCATAGGCATATCAATTGGGCATGAGTCTCAAATAGTAGAGCATAAGAGTTAATAGGTGATAGGTGAAAGAAAAGAGATGCACATTAATCTTAAGCTTAACAATGAGTAAATAAGTCATTGTAGACATTAGATGAGGAGAAAAGAATTGATAGGAATCAATAAATGAGCCCAATGTGAAACACAAACTAAGCACAAGTTGTGACCTTAGCATTGGGCATGGAATCCCCCCAAGGCATGTTTTGGGGCTTAAAGCCCAAGTTTTGACCGAATCTTGTTGTAAAGCTCTGTGAATTGCGGATGTAGGGAGCGAAGGTATGTTAGAGTCACAGGGTTGTCCACCCTAGTTTTGTAATGTAATGTTGGCTAGAAACGGACCATGGGATTGTATAAATAGAGTGAGGCTCTAAGTGTAAAAGAAAATTAACTAATAATGATGGAAAAAGGAAGTCTCAGTGATTGAGACGAAGTGTAAAGTGTGTCTGTGGGTCGTAGAGTAGGAGAAGGCTCTGCAGCTAAGTGCGAAGAGGCCTAGTAGTCCGCAGCTGAATGTGCAGACCCCTGTAACTGAGTGCGCAGGGTGGGTTGAGTCTGTAACCGTGGAAATAATTAATAAAGAGAAGTTTTGCTATAATTCTATGTATCTTTTCTGTTGTATTGTATATAAATGAATGTAATTTACAAGTATACTGTTTATTTACTGCATGCACCTATATCAGTGTTTTGTATTGTTAAATATAACTTAAGACATTTAATTAGGCAAAGGTGCTTAACTAACACTAAAGGATAAATAAGATCTCAGGTAATAACGCATAGCGCGGAACAACTCTTGGTTAGGGCTGCGCAAGGGCATGGTATCAAGCCACGAGGCATGGAAGGTGCATGAACCCACCTGTGTACAAGGACAACCAAAGGATCAATCGATCCCATCAGACATCTCCAGGGTGTGGAAACCTAGTTCTAGTGCCCTCCCCTACTACTTCGGGTGAGACCTCAGTCTGTGCTTCGCAAACTGTTGTTGAAAGGGCTAGTGGTACTGGGATTTGTTTGGCTAATTAAATCTGAACTTGGGTCAGGCCCCAACAAGCCAACAAATGGTTCCATTACTGGGACCAGGATCTACATAGAGATATATAATGTTGTATCACTGAATCCGACCAAGAAAGGAATTGAAGAGTGGTTGGACAGAAAGATTCATGAGTTCGCAGTGGAGGAAGATAGGAATCCATGACTATCAAAGGAAGAGTGGTTAGATTTCTACTTATATATGAAATCCATGCATTTTTCTTTGCATCCTTTCATACTGAGTTGTACGAGTGGATCATGAAGCTAGAAGATAGCCAAGGAAGGTGTAAACTCGACAAACCTATTGTGTGGACTCCAGAATTAGTGTGCAAATTGGAAGCATAGGAAGATAAGATCACACATGTTGTCGATCACTGGCTAGATCGAATCATAGGAGGATTCATCACTGATTTCGTGGTAGATACATTAGTCAGGAATAGTGAGGGAGAATGGCGCTTCCTCAAGGGACCGCGAGGTAAGTACGTTAAATCTTTGAACACTTGGATTAAAATGCTACTGTGTGAAAAGAGGGTTATGTGAATAAATTGATGTTTTGGGCTACGTGGAGTGGGATAATCTATAGATATGAAGGTAGCATAGAACTAGAAACTATCCCCTTGATATCACCTTCACGAGGGGGTGAAGAAGAGCTCTCGAAGGTTTCACTAAGAAGTGCAATCAACCTGATAAGGCAGAGAATTCCATGCATACCACCCCCACTCACACCACCACTAGTTTCACCATCTTCACCCCTAACTTCATCCATACCACCTCTGCCACCACCGCGAAGCAGTATGGCTAGTGCGATAAAGCTACCAGTGTTCAAGGGAGTAGGGAATGAAGATCTGGACTAGTTTATGTTCATGATAAAAGTTGTATGGGAAGCACAGGGTGTCACAGACGACAATATAAGGAAGACAACATTGTTCAATGCTCTGTAGGATCATGCGCTGACTTGGTACGTTAACCATTCCAATGACAACATGAATGTGGGGATAGTGGATATCTAGACTGTGCTAAACTAAAAAATTTAGCAGGGCAAAGTCAGAGGCACAGTTGATCATTGGATTCAAGGAAATCTCAATGCTACCAGGCGAAACATCGTGGGAGTTGAATCAAAGACTAAAGTGCACAATTCACGAAGCAAACATGACCTTAATAGATGGGAAACACCTTGAATGGCTTGTGGCCTCATTAACACCGCATTTATGGAATGCATTCTCGAAACAAAGGTTAACCACTTAGGCTGAGGCTTTGGAGGTCACGATGAGATTGCACGAGACTTCGATACAAGATCCTAACCTAGGAGTCCAACAGATTCACGTGCAGTTGAAAAACTTGTCCTTTGAGGTGCAAAGTTTGAAATAATATAGGACGGCTCATCTAGAACTGCATGACGAGGTATGGTGCGTAAAGTGCAAGGGCCAAGGGCATGACAAGGACCACTACTCGGTGTTTGTGAATTACCTCGTGGGAGGAGGACCAATGCCATTGAGAATGGAGGCACAAGTAAGATCAAGCGCGGCACCTGCATTGTGGTGCATGATTTGTCAGATAGGAAGGAAGCATGCTATAGATAACTTCCATCTATTACATAAGTATAGACAGAATTCCAAACATTTATTCTATAATTTTTGTAGGTCAGTAGGACATGATGAGCACACCTGTAGAAGTTAAGAATTGATGATGGATCAAAATCCTACCTACAAAGTTCAATCTGAAACACGCACCCTCGATCAAAATGTAGGAATGACGTGCACTGGATTTCAGAGACGCAGATGAGGCTGAGGTGGAATGGTTCCAGGAAGAGGTGGAAGATAGTTGATACGTTATAATTGTGGAGGACTGGAGCATTATGCACATGATTGTACAAATCCAACGAAACCATCATGCTTATATTTTACACAGTTTGATCATGAGATAGAGGACTATCCATCACTAATAGCAAGGTTGTGTGATAAACGAGCACTCCAACCTTCCCTGACTCAGAGCTTACAAATGATGAGGTCTGAGCTGCACAAGGAAGACCCTAATGTAAATATCATGCTCCAAAGTGGTATTACGATAGGGAATGACAAACATAAGAAACCTTGAGAAAGTACCTGGGTTTGCAAGATTCCAATGAAGAAACCAAAATTTGTTCTGGAGTGTGCTAGGAGACCATCATGGAAGATAAGAGGAGCTTCGCTAATCCCTCCACTACAGGAAGTAAGGACAGAATGGAGCTGGAAATGGACTCATTGATGCTCACTACATTCTTGGATACATGCATGAAGTTGCTTCTTACAGCAAGGTTGTAAAGGGGCTACAAGAACTCATAACTAGATGCGCTGGGACTGTGCCAAGAGAACCGCATGTAGTTTGGAAGCTCGAGAAGCACATGATACAAACAGGAAGTGAGATGAGATTGGTGAAGCAGATTGAGGAATATGAGATGGACCAAGTGATTTTGGACCTAGGATCGAGTGTGAACGTCCTGCCAAAGCAGACATGGGAGCTCATGGGCAGGCCTGCACTGCAATGGTCTCCTATCCAACTGTGAATGGCGAACTAGCAAAAGATCCTACCTATGGGGAGATTGCAGGGAATCATAGTAGACATCGGAGGAGTGAACGTGCTAGCAGATTTCACAGTGACAGAGATTGTGAATGACAAAAATCCCTATCCTGTGCTATTGGGAATAGATTTGGCCACTGGCATTAATGGAGTAATAAATATAAAGCAGCGCAAGATGATCTTTGAGAAAAAGTCACTACACATAGTGGTACCTTTAGACCCTGTAGAAGGATTGCGCTACACTGAACCAGTGCACAACAACGACAACGACGAAGATCTCGACTACATCTACAAGATAACTACAGTGGAGCAAGACTGGGTAAATCCAACCGTAGATGGTCAAATCTCATGGGAGCATGAAAGCTCCTGTACATCATATTATGACAAAGAGATAGAATGATGGCAGAACCAGTTACGTGAGGTAACCTCGCTCAATTGTAACATGAGGACAAGGTCGTTGTGCTACTAGCAATAGAGATAAGAGATCTACCTACCTATAATGGTTAGGTGAAGTGTAGGAGTTCCTAAACAAATTTGACGGAGAAGTGCTAGAACAATGGTGTTTAGGCGCTTTGAAATGGGTAATGCATGCTACACCTGCAAGGTGGTGGGGTACACACTAGAAGAATTTTGAGGACTCGCATGACTGCCGAAGGATGATGCACCTATGATTTGGAAAGCCTCAGATGTGGTTAAAAGACAAGTATGACAGATGAAACAGCCCATGCGCCCACCTTTCCAGGTGGGTACAAGAATATGGCACAAAACTTGTAGGAGACATGATCAAGATGCAGGTGCGGGTAAGACAATGGCACGAATGACCCCTCCATTTGGCACCAGGAAGTATGGTAAGACCAAGTGCACAAAAGCATATTCATGCAGAAGCTTTTGACAAAGTACATGAAGCACTGAACACAGTCCATGATGTGAAATGGGCTGACTGGGACATGTGCATACCAGCGGTTCTCTGGGCATATAGGACCATCTGCAAAACCCTGACCACGCAGGCACAGCCAAGGGTGGAGTATGAAGCAATTGAAGTAAGCCCTATAATACTTGGATAACTTAGACCGCACATGATCGCACCAATAGAAATGACGATTCATGGAACCTTGGAAGTAGAAATCCAACAGGGAAATTTTAGGCTCCAAGAACTTGAAAAATAAAGGGTGCGATTAAGGAAGAAAAGTGCTTTGGTAGAAGCGGAAGTCAGGAAGCTGCAAGTCGAGATAAGGGACAATTTTCTTGATAAGAATACCGTGGTGATAAAATATGGTGTGCATAATCATGCTGGTAAGTTTGAGCACTATCGCTGTGAATTGCTAAGTCTGATGCCTTAGCTTGGGCTACATATTACTAAGAGAATTAACCAAGGTGATGTGTTGTAGATGATAAGGTGCGCAATGCCGCTAGTAACAATAAAAGGTAGGTATTTCCCAGGAAGAATGATAGATGACCAAAGGAAACCACACACAGGTGGTGCAGTCACCGGACTAGTTGAGGAAGGAACAGTCTTAGCACTCCAAGCAGTTGAAAGGAAGCGCGGGACTATAAACTACTCTACCCGAAAGCTCCGTGAGGTTGAATCTACATGTAGAAACAAAAAGTCACAAGGTCCGCCACCATGCATGGTGGTTTGCGCTAATGCATGGGTTGACCAAAAAGTGACTGTTGAAGTCACTATTCACAATGGGATGCTGGACTTGAGGCCAAATGGAGTGGGCAATAGGAATTTAAGACATGATTTTTGGGCAAGATTTGGGAAAATCTGCCACCAAGGAAGCATTAATGAACCGGATTTTGGGGAACGGTCGAATTCAAATTCAAAAGGCGCTATAAATGACAAAAGGCTGCCCAACAAATAACACTTGGTCATTTGTGAGTTGAGCTATTAAGCAGAGCCTTAATTGTTGAGTGTCGAGCATTGATTGAGACCCTAAGATCGTGAGCGACATATTTCTACATAGATACAATGGCAACAACTAAGGATGTTATGGAGATGACAAAAATAACCACCAATGAGGCTACGTAGGCCTTGACTGTGGGGGATGCTCCAGAAGGTGCTGGGATTATGGAAGAAATCTTGAAATCACCATGTACACCAAGAAGTAAGAAGGACAAACAAGCAATGGTTCCTATATGTGTGTCTCCACGGAACCCTTTGCACACCAAGCTGTCTATGGAGGAGAAGGGGAAAGCTGTCACCATAGAAACCAATGAAGAAGAAGACCTGAAGGATCTTATCATTGCCGAGGAGGAGGACACTCAGCCTGCACACCCCGTGACAAAATTGCCCACCTATGTCCCCCCATGAAAAGGGATGGCTAAAGTGCCCAAGGAGTTGAACGATACCAAGAGCTCACTCCAGACCCCGCTCCTCCCCGACAACCTTATGTTTGAGGGCACACACCTAAGACGCGTGTTGAGCTTGAAATTTGAAGATTGGGACCTCGCTGACCATGAGAAGTTCCCTCACCTTGAGACCAGGAACCTTATGAAGCCCAAGTAGAACACTGCGGTGGGGGTGATAGAATTAGAACTGTGGAAGTGGTTGCGTGAAGTGGAAAAAGCTATGCTACTAAACCTACTCTAGGTGTCGCAATAACCATTTTCATCATTAGGTAGTTGCTCTGCCTGGTGCATGATGGGTGTTTGTGGCTAGAGGAGTCCATCTCCATAATGGCAGACCTGATTCACTACATCTCCTAGCTTCCATGCAAAGGAGAGCACCCGCAAACATCTCAGAAGGAAAGAGCAGTGACTTGGCCATTGCAGAGGCCATGAAGAAAAGGTACAAGCTAGAAAAGAAGAAGAGGGGCTACACCATCTCCACCATTAAGGAGAAAGTAGTACGTGTGGTGACCTGAATCCTAGTAGGAAAGGATATGCACAAGTGCCATGCAGACGAAGTACCCACACCGATGGTAGCACTGGCTGAGCAGTGCATAGAGGGGGTCCAGTTTAACTGGTCGGAGTTCCTTTCCAAGAAGCTTTTAGAAAATTGCTACTATGCATTGCTTTTTTTGTCCATAGTGCTCATGGTTGGGGAATTACCAAAGGATAGTCAATTCCCCATAATTGATAGGGACCTGCCAGAGGCCGCGAAGCCTCTGGGCCATAATGGACGCTAAGAGGATCTGTGATAGTAAAATATTTTGGGTGTTGATTGAAACAAACCTCAAAATGGGGACCAACTGCAAGCCATGATTATTTCCCACTGTCTACAACAGTCTCTAGAATTTTGTAGAATACAAAGTGGACATGCACAACATTTACATTAGGACACACAAGGACCTGACCAAGCAGTGGATAAAGCTACCCTTTTTACCCACAAACGATGTCACTTTTAATGCACTGAAAGCATGGCCGCTAGAGCGACATGCCCTAGACATCATAGAAATCGAGAAGTCGGTGGTGCAAAGATAGAAAGACGAGGCCAAGTTGTGCATCGCATAGTTGGTTGAAAAACAAAGGAAGGAATCAACGACAACAGATGTACGAGTAGCGCGGGATGCAACACATAAAGGAACTGAGTAGGAAAAGGCCGCAGCAGTACCAGTACCACAGGGGATAGCTACGAAGGTGGGTGAGGGCCACACGACATAGAGGCAGGAAGCAGAGAAAGAAGAGACAGAAGAAGGAGGCGCAGACCCATAAACCACGTCAACACAGCTGAAGCGCCAGCACCCAACATAGCGGGCAGGGTCACATAAGAAGGTCAAGACATCAAAGTTGTCTATTGACCCAATCACCCTAACCAAGAGTGATCTGCACGGCATTGGCGAGATGGTGGATGATGTCACCAATGAGGCTCTCCAAGATTTCATGTAGGAGAACTAGATTGTGTTGGAGGCCCTTAGAGCACAGTTTTAGGAATTACAAGTGCACCCTCGTCAGGTTGATACCATTTCGACCAACATTGTAGTCAGCTCCACGGTAGTAGAGAAGATGTTGTGCTCGAAGGTAACAAATACCATAGTGCTTCCGGTAGGGGCACTAGTCACAACAGATGAGACCGACAGGAATTTGGTCAGCGCGCTGAAAGGTCTTGGTATCAATATAGCTGCACTCGCAGGGGAGACCTTATAAGTGTTGCAAGATGGGATAACTGTAGAGTTGCGAGCTAGGGAGAGCTGCGTGCTCCAAGGCTTGAGTGAGCAGAAAATAAATATGGAACAACTAAGCTTGTGGCGTGACAAAGTGGTGTCGTTGAATCAATAGTTGGTACAGATGATAGACGACGCTTGCTAAAGCATTTCGGAGCTGGCCATCATAGCAGGCATGATAGTAGAGGTACAGATTCACAAGTTAGCAGTAGGGGTCAGTGAGGCAAGGGAAGAAATGAAAAAGTTTTAGCTGGAGCTAAACCTTCAAATCGCTAAGGTGTGGTTGAAGGCGCATTTTTCCACCTCGCAGAAGTCATAGAATAGCATGCTAGCGCTATCATAGCAAGACCGTAGGATATTGGTAGTGCGGTGCGAGACTACACGAGTATGTTGGAAGTAGCAATTGAGGTCCTCACAAATCTACAGGAGGACCCCAACATCTAGCGGTTAGAGACAGAGGTGCGAGAACTCAAACAACACTATGACAATGTCCGAGCAACTACACAGATGGTGGTCCTCACTTAGAGGCTTCCACGAATGCAGCAAGATAGAGCGCTAAAGGAGCAGGTGGACACAACATGACTTAAGGAAGAAGTCCTGAAGGCATGCGTTCAGCCTTGGATCAACGAGGCCTTCACCATCATAGCAGAAATCGAAGGCAAGCTTGCATACATGTAGGGGATGCACATAATGATGAAGAGAAGCACTCCAGACATAGAGGTCACGAAATAGCGTATGCAGCAGATCCAACAAGCAGCAACTCAGTGCACTACTGACCTTGACATAGTTCAAGAACAGTTTGAAGGACTCTGCACAAAGATCTCCACACCGACAGAGTGACTTGATGGTGAGCGCAATGTTTGTATTGGGGGCCTGTTGGGCATGGAATCCCACCATGGCATGTTTTGGGGCTTAAAGCCCAAGTTTTAACTGAATCTTGTTGTAAAGCTCCATGAATTGCGGGCATAGGGTGTGAAAGTATGTTAGAGTCACATGGTTGTCCAGCCTAGTTTTGTAATGTAATGTCGACTGGATAGAACTACCCATGGTCCACAGACCATGGGATTGTATAAATAGAGTGAGGCTTTAAGTGTAAAAAAAAACTAACTAATAATGAAGGAATAAGGAAGTCTAAGTGATTGAGCTAAAGTGTAAAATGTGTTTGTGGGTCGTAGAGTAGGAGAAGGCTCCACAACTGAGTTCACATAGGCCTAGTAGTCCACAACTGAGTGTGCAGACCCCTGCAGCTGAGTGCGTTGGGCAAGTCAAGTCTGTAACCATGGAAAGAATCAATAAAGAGAAGTTTTGTTATAATTTTGTGTATCTTTTTTGGTGTATTGTATGAATGAATGTAATTTACAAGTATACTGTTTATTTATTGCGCGCACCTATATGAGTGTTTTGTATTGTTAAATATAACTTAAGACATTTGAGTAGGTAAAGGTGCTTAACTAACACTGAAGGATAAATAAGATCTCGGGTAATAACTCAGAGCATGGCACAACTACTGGTTAGGGCTATGCAAGGGCAGGGTATTAGGCTGCGAGGCACGGAAGGTGCCCAAAGCCACCTATGCCCAGTGACAAACAAAGGATCAGTCGATCCCATCAGACATCTCCAGGGTACAAAAACCTGATTCTAGCACCCTCTGCTACTATTTCAAGTGAGACCTTAGTGCGCACTCTGCAAACTGTTGCCGAAGGGGCCAATGGTATCGGGATTTGTTTGGCTAATTAACTCCGAACCTGGGTCAAGCCCCAAGAAACCAACACTTAGCCAATAAATACACCTTTAAATATTTTAATAATTAGATTTTTTTTAAACACAGTAAAATCTTGATGCTCTAAATTATTTGATTGTGTTCTATAAATTGCATAATCACATCATACAACCCATAAAATACAAAGAAATTTGAAACTTGAAATTTTGTCTATAAATACTTAAACATATAATGACCTTCATCTGATTCTATTTATAGAAAAGAAAATTTATGAAAAATGAGAAGCTTCAAATAGTAAAAATAAAGAATAACAAAGCTCTACATATATGGGATATGAATCCATGGATGGATCAATGAGTTAAGAAATTTATAAGATGGCCCCTAGGACTCACTATTCATTACACAATCCTCTTCTTGCCAAAAATAATTCCATTTGAATGATATTCAATTTCACCTTCTATCATCATTCAAATTTTTAATTGTTTCCACATTTTGAGGAATTGTTTACTAATAATAAATCTTGATGAAAAGAGTAGTTGGATAACTTCACACCTAGAGGATTATGTGTCGTATCTCTTCATTGCAACTAAGGGTTCCTTTAATTTCCACATTTTTATTTGACAAGTGTGCTATTAATTTGAAGATTCAATGTACAATAGGCACAATGATTGCAATGTTTCCCATGTTACAAATATGTCGTAATGTCTCTAAAAGAAAACATGATCATTATATGTCATTGTGCCCTGATAGTCTTGATAGTAAGCTTTGTCACAGGTGGAGAGTATCCTTAATAAATCATGACTATCGTCATCCATAAAGGATGGCTAGGTCTTTAAAAAAAATGTTATAATCAATTTCTTTCCACTAATAAATGTATATTTTCCTTTGTATTTGCTAGAAAAATTACATAAAATATCTCATCAAGTAGAAAATTCATATTCCACAACATAGCTTACATAACCTTTCTAAGGCATACCACAAAACAATTCAAAACAATGAAAAACACTATGTTTTTCCACGTTATAGTGAGAAAAAAAAACAATCCTTGTCCCTTAAGGTGGAAAGCTTGAGAATAGACAAATCTAGAAGGAAATAATCCTACACACTCCCCTCTCTCAAGATCTAGAAAAAGTATGCATTGTTGAAGAGGTACATTAAATTCAACCACTTTAAACCACATTGATTATAAGCTCTTTTTTATAAACCTTTTGTGTGAAGTTACTTAAGTAGAAAAATACCTCTAGCTATGGGGTGCCTCTGCTTTGAAGAAAAGTGCATCCAATACGACTTTTTATGCAAGCCCATGATCAAAATCAGTAAAAGAGATTACATTCTTAAGCTTCCAACTTTATATGCTTGGGAAATGAATTAAGCTATGAGGTTGACCTTTCAAATTTTCACTTCAATGATATGTAATTATTCTACATTTTGGAAGCTAAGAAAGACTAGTTGCTGAATCCTTCTCTTACTTTATCTTCATTTTCCCATACCTTGCCCATGAGAGCACAAGAAAACCTACTTCTCTAGAAGCAACTATAATCCTTTTGTGGTTTTGACTAATCACCCTGTGAGCTCTCATTAGCTAGATTCTTTAGGATGGGAACTGAACCAATTAAGCTAACTCTCAAGACTAATCTCCATATATTAGTTATCCTTACTAAACCAAACATTTCATTGGAAATAATCATTAATATTATGACACTACTATTTCATTGCACTTATTTTACCACACATAATTTATTTTGATGTCACCATAATTAACGTTTGATGTCAAATGATTATATTGAAAAATCAATAATGCTTTCTACATAGAAACCCTTCCTTTTTTATATAACTAATAAGTATTTACAATAAAAAATACCTCCATAATAACCAAAAAGAAAAAAATTATAACTCCCTACTAACCAAAAATAAAAAAGGTACACATTTCATTTAATGGAATTTAATTCCCAAAAAGACAATCTAAAACTTTCATTTAAGTTCCATTCTCACCCCATTTTTATTTTTCAAATCTCAAAATTTGTTCATTTACCTCCCATTCCATGATATTTTTCTAGGGAAGTAGGAGGAAGGTCACCATGCCATGGCATTTTCCTTTTCAAATATCAAAATTTCTTCATTTCCCTCACATTGTAGGGTTTTTCCAAGGAAGGAAGAGGAAGTTCGCAGCCATGTCAACCGAAGTCTGATTTGATAAATTTGGTTAAATATAGGAAATTGGATTTGAGGTGCCTATGATGGTGGTCATTTCATTCTACAAAGGGAATCTGCACAAGGTTCCCACACTATGCAGGCTCCCACACTGTTGGGGGATGACCCTTCCCCAAGCCTTCATCTCTCTTCAGAACTTTAAAATACTTCTAGACAAGCACAATGAGGCATTCACGAGATTGTATGTTAAGGATTCCATAGTGGAAGATGAAGTTGGAGGAAGATGAAGTTGAAGGTGTGGACTTTGTGTCAAAGAAGATGACAAGTGTCTTTCTGAGCCCGAAATCAACGATGAAAATAAGCAAAAAAGAGAGTGTTTGTCCAACCAAGGCTTCCAAGAACTAGTAACTCAACCCAAAACCATAAGGAACATGAGAGCCAATCAAAAAACAAAATGAAAGACACCATGACACCATGGCATTAAGGAAATAGCAAGTCTAGTCAAATCCACCATTAACCAAGACAATCGTTCATGTAAATGACAAATCATAATCAAGAAACCACATGCATGTGCCATGCATGCCAACACTAGCAAGAAAATAATAGATGCAACTTGGTACCTGCAAGAAAAACTCATAATAGTTGTCGATCTTGATGTCCTCTTGGGATTTCCTCCTCTTTCTTTTCCTTCTTGCTCCAAAATTCCAAGTATGCCACACTCTCCAAGAGTGCTCCAAGAAAACTCTAAGTGTCCAAGGGTATCAGAGAGAGAGAGAGAGAGAATAAAGAGAGAGCTCCAAAACTGACTCACAAGAAGCTAAATTGACCAAAAGCTACAAAATAATTCTCATAAGACATTTTATTTATTAGACCTCTATTTTCTTCAAATTTCCATTATTTTCCTACATTTTCCTCCTCACTTGGAGCTTGTGACCTTTCACCTTCCTTTTCTCCTAATTACCATTATTTTCATAAATAAAATTCCAATTAATGTCGCATGCCTTTCCAAAGCCTTTGCCATTGCCTTTGGCAATTTCCATAGCCATTAATTAATGACAAGTGATCACCATCACTATGTTTTTGTCCAACATTCAGCGTGGAATACATGTCCCATGACCAAGGCTATTATTTTGGCTTTGTTAACTTTATTACATGGATTTTTGAAGAGGATTGTTACATGAAGGGACATGGATTTGCATACTAAGGAAATTAGATGGAAATTCAAGGAAAATGAAGAAAATATATGCCTCAATGATAAAAAAGGCTTTTGAGGATCAATTCATAGCTTTTGTAGATTGATCTTTTTCTAGTTTGCTTTTGGAAATAGTTTGAGAAAGAGAGAGCACACGATGTGGAGAAAAAAAGAAAGCAAAGGAAGGAAAAAGGAAATAAAAGGACAACTAAGGAAAGCATAGAGAAGGTTGGATCAATGACTTCAGTGGGAAGATTTTGCATGTAACAAGTTGCATGTGTGATTTCCTAGTTGAGGTGTGAATGCATGGTTCATGCATTTTTGTAATTGGTTAATTTGTTGTTATTGGTATTGGTTTTGCTAGGTTTGACAGTGGTTTCAACCTTGCCTTGCGTTTTCCTAGATAGCCCTCATGTGATGTGATTCATTTCTTAGTTGAACTTTTGATTGCTAGAAGGTTTTGGAATTGGGGGAGGTGGTCTCAGGAAAATTCCCAAGGGTTGTTGGTGGAGAAGGTTTTCTCTGGGAAGACCTTGACAAGTGGACAGAGATAAGAAAATTCCTCAATGTATGGTGAAGATTTTATGAGGCATCCATGCTTGGTTTGGTTTTGTGGTCTCATGATTGATTTAGGTGAGATCACGATAGTTTGATGGAAGAGGTGGTTTAAACTTTGGATTCCCTTGGTTGTTTATGTCTTGGTTTATCCCATGAGATCCCACATTCATGCTTGGAATATGGCACATGGGTGATTGGTTGAGAGCAAGATTTGGTTCAGCTCAATCTATGGTTGGCCAGTATGTGGATGTCCTTGACTTGGTTGGATTTTGTATAATTTAATAATAGCTATATTCCTATTGTAATCTATGAGCACCTATACTTGTTATTATGTTGACTTGATGGTAATTCTATCATGGTTAATATTTTGGTTATATGTTGGTTATAAGCTTGATTTAATATGTGCTCTAGTTATTGATCTTATTATGATTTGATAAGTTAATGAATGGTTGATGAATGCATGGGCTAACAAGTGTTTTTGCAGCTACTTGAGAGGACATTAGACCTTCACGCTGATTTTAAGCTAAAGTACAGAGATTTACACTCAAATATTCATTCATCACTTGTAACTCACATTTTTACCATATGTTTGACAAAATATCTATTGTGTTCTCATTAGTTTAGGTCAAGTTTTGGCTTCAACTTTGAATCATTAACATTGTTGCTATGAGAAATATGAATATGAAAAGCTATAGGAAGTCTTGGGCAATGGTATGGAGACTAAACTAGAAAAGTGGCTCAGATATCAAGACTTCAGGCACAAAACTAAGGATCTCAGGTCATGACGACAGGGAGCAAGGCTTGTGACAGTGGTTGGAGGCTCACAACTGCATGAAGGTAGTGTTAAGGGTGCAATTATAGGTCTATGTCAGAGAAAAAGCATTCTAGCTCAGGTATTGGTCACCTAGGGTGGTTCATCAACCTTTGAGCGATCTATGGTTCATAAGGAACGTCAGTAAGTCTTAGTTGTAGGCCCCACATCCTTAACTGGAAGGTCGGGTCATATCATAGTGGCAAGTTAGTTCGCATTTACTCGAGAGGGATTGAAAACTGAGTAGATGTGGGGTGGTGTGTTACAATCACAGATGATTTCCCCTAAAATAATTCACATACCATATAAGATAAGTGCCTGAGATAGATTCAAATCTTGTCCCCCACAAAAGAGAGACAATCTACTTTCCAAGTGATGAAGTATAAATATCAATATAGAGTTGTTTGTTCATGTGAAGGGACATGTTCTTTAATCAGGCTGACTTATCTTCTGGAGCGCATACTTAGACAACTTAGAGACACAAAATCATACTTAAAACTTCAAATTTCTTTCTTTTACATGTCCAAAAGGGACATGATAAAATAACTTTTTATTTTGACTCAAACACATTCTTTTTTACTTTTTACAATATCATAAATATGAAGGCCCTACCTACTTACAATTTCAACACCACCTCGCTTCACCATGATTACAAAAAATATGTGCCCATATAATCCTACACATACAGACATGATCCCTCCAAACTTTGTTGCTAACAAGAGCAAGAGAAAACATCTCCCTTATAGACATGATGTACCCACAAAGATCAGCATAATTGACAAGATGGGGGACAATAGGTTTTAATTTATTCTTATATAACCATATCACTTCACCTACACGATGCGGGTTTGCCACTCACATAAACTTTAGATGACCTCCCTGATGCTTACCTAATCTTTCTATGGTCTCCCTCATGCTTGTCCAAGTATCAAGCATCCAACTTTAATAGCTATGAAAGACTTATTTACCAAGATCCCCCTTTGTGATAACTTAGATCCAGAATTCACTAACTACTCAGTCTCAAAGTTATTATTATGAATGACATGGAAGACCTTAAAGTCATCAAATTGAAAGAGCATTTGAATTATGAAAAGAAATATGTTTATTCTATTATTCTCTTAGAAAAAACCCTTTTATAAATAATAAGTAAATATATGATATCTTTCACTTTTATTATTATTAATATTATCATTTTTATAAAACATTAAAAAAAGCCTTGATACAAGCCATAAACTTCTACATAATTATTTGATGCCTTTTCCAAGTTCCCATAAAAACAACATCACCAAACCCCCTTTACTTATAAGCCATTTCATGTACCTAACCCTAGTGAAAATAAACATCCCAAAACAAAAGAAAGGTGGGGGTCTAAATTTCATCAAGAACCATAGATAACCCCCTGTTGTTGTGTACTTAAAAATGATTTATGCACCTAAGATAACTGAGAATGAACACTCAAACAAACACAAGAGGTGGTGGGCCTAAGTTTTCAACCATAAACCACTGCATTGCTAACGTAATGAGAGGAGCCAAGAAGGAGAAGGGGGACCTAATGGAAAGGTCATAAGAAGGAACGAAAGGAGTAGCTGAGAAGAAGAAGAAACAAGGAGAATGAAAGGAGCACTCGAAAAGAAGAAGAAAAAATGAGAATGAAAGTAGCCACTGAGAAGAAGATTAAGGAGGATGGACATATTTTGTGAGCCATGGATGAATAACATGCTCAAAATAAAGTGTAGATTATTGATTTGGTTGTAGATGTAAAGGTAAATGATTTGTTTACTCTAAAGAAAAATAAGCAGAGGAGCCATAATTGCTGAATTTTGAAGATTTGAGGATGTGGAATTGGGCATATCACAATGTCGATGGATGCCACTGCAATTTACTTCTTGAATCTTTGAGGCGACATTCTCATCAATCGCCTCTATTGTGACGATGTTGGGTACGTAATCTTTTATTTCCGCTCTCTTGATCCATTCAAAACCGTGAACTCTAAATGCTAATTTCCTTTCCTTTTGGGTTAAATGTTAGATATAAAAACAAAATTTTTAATAAAATGCGGAGCATGTCCTTAGGGTTATTACCATTTCAATCCATCATGAGGGTTTCTATTAGTTTTAGTAATTGGAAAGGATAGATGCACAAAATAGTGGCAGTGCCCATGCTCTCTAGTCATAATTGGTAGATTCATAGATCCGAGAAATTCCAGTGATAATTAGCAACACATGTTTATGAATTGCTTCAGGGAAAATTTTGAGAACCCCCCCTAAATTTACATGTATAATAAATGGGCGAATCTCCATGGTATATAGGAAAAATGGAAGGCGATTTTATCAATAATATGATATGTATATATAATTTTTTGGCGAATATCTCACCAGGCATGGCGAATATTTTACTCAATTATAAAATCTTGTGTTTATTGAATACACAAATGAAATCATTGCATTTCTTTAAAATATCTTTTGAAATCAAAATTACCGAATTTACATATCGATAACCTAATGGGTGTAAGATAAAATTCACCCGTGCCATTCACAGAAAGCATGAGAAAAAACCTAATA
>APFE030743709.1:1618-21076 GCA_000404065.3 Pinus taeda
TTGCTAGAATCAGGGAAGTTACTCTCTCATGAAAAGTATATCAAGAGGGTAAGCACTTTTGCAGCAATTCAGATCGCTGAGACACGAGGAACATCTTCAGCAGGCCCCGTAACAGGGCAAATTCTTTTTGAAAGATTAGATAATTTGTTTTTTATTAGAAATGAAGTTTCACATTTATTTGATGAGCCTCCTCACTTCTATAAATATACAGAGGCTGATGAGACCTTAGGGTCAATTTTAAAACATCAGCTGCCTCCTCCAGACACATGGCAAGATTTAATGGGGTTACTTTTGAACCAAAGTTGAGAAGTCAAATCTTTTTCTTCGGAAAAAAGGTTTATATTACATATACAGGTGGGAAAAATCCACATCAGCAGGTATGAAGATGCTGAGCCAACTCAGTACGGTACTCGACCGCAGTAACAGCATCAGCAAGCACAGTGGGCAGGGCCAAGAAGACACAAAAAATAACAGCTGCACAACACATCATTCTGCAGTTATGGCAAAGTCGTACAACCGACTCCGCAATGCCCAAAGGTCAAAAATTGTCCTGACAGGAGTTAAAGGCTTTTAAGACTCAGTTATGTTTGTAATTACTTCTCATCTACACACCATGTACGAGTGTAAGAAGATATTTTCCTCTCAGATGACTCAATGCCTGAGATATTTTTGTATGAAACTTCTATATATTCCCCCTCGCATTTGTTGGCAGGGGTTGGACTCCGGATGTAAGAAATCTCTTGATATCTCTTCTATTACTCTCATATTGTAAACTCTCAGATAGCTAATACAAAGAACGATGGGATTTCTCCAAGCATTGTGTCTCTTGATCTCCTGATGGTGTATGGCTCAAAGTTGCAGGATTCCTGTGTATTTCATGGCTCAATAAGTTTTCTCGTTACTCTTTGTTTTACATGTGATCATTATTCTCGCATATGTCTTTCATGTTTTCCATACTCTCAAATATCTAGGTAGCAAGGAAAAAGAATAGTCTCAGGACTTAATCATTGGTTACCCTGAGCTCAATCTAAGCTATCTCATATGTTTTCTTCAGTTAAAGTATTTAAAGAGTAATTCTTCAATGCTACCTTTAATACTATATCATCACAGTGCTTTGTTATTTCAAGAATTCAAGTAATTGCTCCTAAATAATAGACCTCTTTCACACTATCCAGCTTAGTAAAGAATCCTTAATTTCTCTTTGTTATTTGTCTTCCATTCCACCCTCACAACTTACATTTTGTTTTATGAAATACACATAGGCCCTGTAATACCAGCAACACTTAATCCATGATCTCAAGAACGCAACAGCTACAGACCCCATTGCCCAATGGATTAGTTTCACCTGCAGACAGACTCTAAAAGCTATCAGAAGCATCCTCCCAACCAAACATAAAAACAAACAAATATCCACTTCATAACTAGCCTAAAACTTCGTCAAAAATAGTGACAAACCTAACAGAGAGAGCCCTCTCTGATTACAGCTGGGCTAGAAGCTGTAATCCAAAGATTGGTTAGTGGTTACCCCGGCCGTATTCCCTGAGGAGTCATAGGGAACAACCTGGGTGATAACACTAACAATACCATTGTTAAAGATAAAAAGTGCTTTCTTTTAGAATGCCTTTCATTTATATCTCATTTTCAAGACTTTTTCCTACAACCAACTTTAACCTTCAAAATTTTAATGTTTCCGAAGACAAAATCCAATAAGCCTTCGTATTACCTTCTTAACTTGGTTTGTTATATAATTTCTTATATAAGAAGATAAATATCTCCGGAAAAGTTTGAGTTTGTTAGGAGATATTTCCTTTTTATTAACTAATGTTGTGGTCCAAATTTTGTTTTATCCCTTTCTTTGATCAAAGATGTAATGCATTTATTAAATTCCACTAGAATGGAATGAATATGTTCTCTATGTGTTGCTTCTTAAGTTATGTGTTTCTTCCTAAGTTAATAGGGGATAACATTATGTTGTTTGGTTGTTAAATTATTTAATTGTTACAAAATTGTGGAGAAAAATGAGCCAAAAGAATATCCGAGAATTCCTCGCATGTTAACACAGTTGCATGTTTAGGCCGATAGGCCTTCCTTTGAAAGGGACTTTCGTCGTCCTTTTCATTCTGACGCTGACACCTGGCGGACTGGGCATGTATGCCATGTGAAAGGTTATTTGTTTGCCATGTGAGCCTTAGGATGTATGCCATGTGGACGATTATTTGTCTATTATGCTATATGAACCATTATTTATCTCCCATGCAAGCCTCAGGATGTATGCCATGTGAACGATTATTTGTCTCCCGTGCAAGCCTCACGACGTATGCCATATGAATGATTGCTTGTCTGTTATGCAAGTCTCAATATGTATGAAGCGGCGGAGGTATTCATGGATGCCGCCTCACTCACAGAGCCTTGGCATAGTTGGACGATGCGTCCGCGCCTGAGGGAACAAAGAACGCCGCGTTCAAAAACAAGTTTCAGTCTGATCTTCAATTTCGGAGACTGTTTCCTGCTCTTCTTCCATATTCGTCCGTTTTCTGCTCTTCATGTTTTTTCCACGCCCTCTGCAATAATGTTTTTGTGCTTTTCCACTTACTGCTGCAATAAAGTGTCTATCTTTTGCTGTGTTATCTGTTGTGCACTACCTAGCCCTCTGTTGCTCAAGTACACACTGTTTACACCTCCGTTTACTGTTCATAAATTGTTCCTGCTCTCAATTTTCAGGTTAGTGCTCTCAAAAATGGGTTTCCTGATCCCATTCTCTCTCATTTTGCTTCTAACATTTTAATTTTATTCCAGTGTTTTCTTAGTGTTCTCTTCTGGGTTTTTCAATGGCAGGTACAGAGCTGTTTCCAGGTTCAGAAATTGCTCGCCCAGGTTCTCAGGTTCTCAGAATTCTTCTTTTTACATTGCAGGTTAGTGCTCTCAAAAATAGGTTCTCTAATTTCTCAAGCGCAAATGTCGTGCCTGTGTTTGTTTCTATTGTTCCTATCCATGGTTTTTGGACCAATTTTGTTCATAGTCCTAGGCAATTCCAACTGGTATACTTTTTCCCCGATTTATTGATAAAAAAAAATTAATAGCTTTTATATATATATATAATATATATACACACACGCGCGATAGTCCTAGGCAATTCCAACTGCTATACTTATTCTCCGATTTATTAATAAATTCATAAATAAATTCATGTTCATCTCCTTAAGGCTGATTTGAAAAGGTTAGCTTCCAGGCCTCAGTATAAATTCATGCTTATCTCTTTCATAGACCTAAAATGCATGTCCAGGTAAATTGACGATTGTCTCTTTATAAGATCTAGGAATGTTAGCTCACAGCATGTTCACCTTCTGACATTCAATAAAATGCTTTTTCATCTGAAAGAGCTTAATGCAGGCTGCAATTGTTAATTGTGCATGCAAATTTAACTTATATTAAGCTAACCTTATTCCTACCACAAACTAGCTTTGTATACCCATATTTAATAGGAAAAATTGGAGCAAAACAGGCTGGACTATATGTTGGAGGTTAAATTCAAGAGGAAATTACGTTTGCTGCAAGCACTTTTTGAAAGTCTGGAAGTGTTTCACTCATTATGGCCCAACCTCGTTGATTTTATTGCCTATATTAGCTTTTTATTCTAAGGATCCATGTTTACAGATTATTTGAATGATTAATTATACAGAAGACAAATGGCTGGCATACAGATCAAAAGACAAATTGCTCTGGCATACCAAAAAAATGCTCTCACTTTCATTTTCATTTTATTTGGAGTTATTGTACTTCAGAGCTAAGAACTTCCTTCAACAACATGCCTTATGCATGCCCTGTGCAGATAGGTGGTTTAACATGGAACTTTATATATGGTTACAAGAAATTCAGCAGATGAAGGGAACAGTAAGGAAATGGCATGGATGCCCACTAGATAATTCCCATTCCAAGTAAAAGTATCAATTAAGGCAAGCTAAATCTCCCAGTCATATTCACTCTGGAATATTAGTTATCAGAACATTTCGATTGGGCCATATAAGTAACAGCACAGACAAGAAATGATACAAAAAAGTGGAAGGGATGTTGCTGTCATATCATCTAACAGTTGTATGGAGAATGGTCATATGATACAAAAAAGTAGAAGGGATGTTATTTATACAATTCCTTGATTCCGAGGATGGTATTTAGGGTATTCTGGTCAATTGCAGTTTGGGCAATCTAACCGCTCAAGAACATTGAGTGAGGTCCACAATATTAATATTAACAAAGGCAGCCAGCCCAGGGACTTGATCCTGAGACCACCAACTTGTAAGTTGAAATCACTCAGCCATTCAATCTAACCCATGAGCTTATTTTGAACCTAATTCTTATCTCAAAAAAAGATCTAAGGTAATAGCTTGAATACAGTGTGCTTGGCATCAGATGGCAAGTTCTCTAATTTTTACAATTAGGTTCTTTCTATTTTTCTCTCAACCTTTTTCTTTATACATTGCACGATTGTCCACTGATGGATGGTGTTCCTTCAGTAGGGATACACTAGCTGATTAGTTATTCTAATATAAACTGTAAGAAGGATGCCCTCTTGAGTTGCGTAGATGACAGCCTTATGACAGAATTACTGCAAGTCTGCAATTCTTCGTTAATATAATGGATGCTTTTTGACAGCCTTATGACAAAATTACTGCAAGTATGCAATAATCCGTTATTAAATGGATGCTCTATCGAATACCCTTTGAGTACAAATTTAGGCAAAATTAGTGCAAGTCTGCAATGATCCGTTATTAAATGGATGCTTTATCGGATGCCCTTTGAGTACAAGAAATATATAGTTTTAGGCAGACATTTCATGGCTAGATGATATAGCTTTAGCTGTTCCATTAATGAAAATATTTTAATCCATTACAACAAGAAATGGGCTGCAATCTGCAATTAAGATAAACTAATCCAAACCCTTCACTGGATTCTGCATATTTTGGTGCACACCTTTTTAGCTGAAGACATTTATTTTCCAAAATTTTTTTGTACTAGAAGATGCTTTCTTTTCCCCAAAATGGTTATTAAACTATAGAAAAACACTTATATTTAGGACCTATCATTTTTATTTGATCAATACCTTTCAGATTCTAACATCTTCTACGAACACACAATCTTCTATAAAGTTTCTTTGTGTTAAACTTGCTCTTTTTTTGCACAAAAACAGTTAGACTTTATATTCTTAAAAACTGTGGCTAAACCATATAGCGTAGGTTTACAAGAAATATATAGTTTTAGGCAGACATACCCTAGAGTGCACAGATAAGTATAAATTATCCAAAAAATACTGTGGATGCCTATCCATTTCATTCTACTCTAAATTTTGCATGTGTGCTGCTTAAGAAACTGACATAATAACAACACTATTAGACAAAACATGGTATGAGCACACATTTTCAGAGAAAATTTTGATTGTGCACACCTAAGGATAGGTAGGAGATGAGGTCATTCAAAGCTGTTCCTTGCAGTCCATGAAATTACATGGGTTGGTAAGGCTAAAATTATATCGAAACTGCCCACATTCTTTCCTCTTGCACATGGTTTGGTGAGGCTGCAAATATATTGAAACTGCCCATAATAGTCTGCAATTTGGCCATAGTTGTGTGACTGATGGAATCTGATTGTTGTTATGGTCTGAATGCTATTTTTAGGGTCCTGTTTCTGACAAGAGGGAGGACCCAGGAATGTGTGAACTTTCAGATTCAATAGCTATACATAGTGTTTGAATAGCGTGTTTTTTATATGCAATGGATGCTATTCAACATATGTTTAATGAAAGTGATTCCCTATAATGTGCAAAACTGCACAAGCACAGTGAGTACAACCGAATATAGCATAACAAAAAAAAAATAGTGCATTGTTCATAAAATAGTTAATATATCATGAATTATGCACAAGATTCACAAAAGAAGCACACTGCTTCCAAGTGATGCGTCTCACACTGCCTGCCCTAAGTGTGGGCACTTTATGTCGATCCCTCCAAGGCCTACTAATATGAACCACTTATAAAATATTATTACAAGGCCATAAGGAGTCCAGTCAGCCTTTAGAAAAGGTCTACAAAGGGTAAATTAAGTGAGCGAAATATATGGCAATTGCCTTGCTTGAAACACATCTCTTAATGGGTTTTACGTTGTGTAAGAAACGTGTGGATTTTTCCTAGAAGGATCACATGTTATGTGCGAAAAAAATATTGCAGAAAGGATCAATATCAGGAATGGCTGGCTAATGTTCCTATTTCAATGATGTTTTGACAGTACTGCAAGACTATAAGGACCTTTGAGTTGCTTGAGGTTCTTCCAAATTTGCACAATACATACCTTGTCACCGAATCTTATTAACAGGCATTATTGTTAATGTGGTCTACCTTGGGTGGTTAATATGAGAGGTTGTTCTCCTCCCCATCTAGGTTGTGCCCTTATTATTGTTTCACCATCAAAAGTTAGCCTATCCACTTCATTCTACTCTGAATTCTGCATGTGTGCTGCTTAAGAAATTGACATAATAACAACACTATTAGACAAAACATGGTATGAGCACACATTTTCAGAGAAAATTTTGATTGTGCACACCTAAGGATATGTAGGAGACAAGGTCATTCAAAGCCCTTCCTTGCAGTCCATGAAATTACATGGGTTGGTAAGGCTAAAATTATATCGAAACTGCCCACATTCTTTCCCCTTGCACATGGTTTGGTGAGGCTGCAAATATATTGAAACTGCCCATGATAGTCTGCAATTTGGCCACAGTTGTGTGCCTGACGAAATCTGATTGTTGTTATGGTCTGGATGCTGTTTTCAGATTTAATAGCTATACATAGTGTTTGAATAGCATGTTTGTTATATGCAATGGCTGTTATTCAACATATGTTTAATGAAAGTGATTCCCTATAATGTGCAAAACTGCACAAGCACAGTGAGTACAACCGAATATAGCATAATAAAAAAAAAATAGTGCATTGTTCAGAAAATAGTTAATATATCATGAATCATGCACAAGATTCACAAAAGAAGCACACTGCTTCCTAGTGATGGGTCTCACACTGCCTACCCTAAGTGTGAGCACTTTATGCCGATCCCTCCAAGGCCTACTAATATGAACCACTTATAAAATATTATTACAAATCCATAAGGAGTCCAGTCAGCCTTTAAAAAAGGTCTGCAAAGGGTAAATTAAGTGAGCGAAATATATGGCAATTGCCTTGCTTGAAACACATCTATTAATGGGTTTTACGTTGTGTAAGAAACGTGTGGATTTTTCCTAGAAGGATCGCATGTCATGTGCGAACAAAATATTCAAGAAAGGATCAGTATCAGGAATGGCTGGCAAATGTTCCTATTTCAATGATGTTTTGACAGTACTGTAACACTATAAGGACCTTTGAGTCGCATGAGGTTCTTCCAAATTTGCACAATACATACCTTGTCACCGAATCTTATTAACATGCATTTTTATTAATGTGGTCTACCTTGGGTGGTTAATATGAGAGGTTGTTCTCCTCCCCATCTAGGTTGTGCCCTTATTATTGTTTCACCATCAAAAGTTAGCCTTGTTAGATTAGATTCCGCATTCACATCACATCTTCTTTGACTAGAATTTTCTGTTGTGGTGAAATTGATGCATTGTAGGTACTCCTATCACGGGAAAAAGAAACCTCTTGTTAATATTATGGAGACAGCCTTGACAACGAATGCCATTCCTCTGTTGCTGAATGGTTGCACCGAGATTCAACCACTACTTTAGATAATCGATGTTGGTTCTGTAACCTCATTAAAAACAACATCCTCGCACTTCCACATTACTCTATCTGATGGAACACATCAACATAAGACTTTGCTACCATCCGCATATGGCCCAGAGGTTGTATATGGAGACATCCAAATTGGCTCAATAATTCTACTTAAAAAAGCAGCTTGCACAGTGCTCCAAAACTCCTCGTAAGGCCCACCATTTGAATTTACCCTCTTTTAATTTTTCCCTTCTAAATGCTTCTTGCATTAAAAGAAGGAAAATGGAATCTTCATTAATTCATTTCTCATTTGTTTACATAAGGTCCATCCGAGTGGTTGAGCTTGAAGTTGTGATGCGCTCAGCAACATTGACGAAGGACGCATCGACGCTACTACATGCACAAGCGGGTACATCCCAATTTAGCTCCTCATCAGCTGAAGATACCTTGCCCTCTGTAGTTACTCCACCAACTACGGCAGCAACTACGACAATTCCATTCACGGCACTCAACCCTTACTGAAAATATTGGTCAATTCAAGGTAGGGCATCGACAAAAACATCATTGAAGGCTTACACCAATGTACGAGGCTCAGTAAAATTTTTTGGATTTGACCTTATCAATCGTGATAAGGAAGAGATCCACCTTTCTGCATTTGCCGAACTAGCCGAATTTTTTACAATCTAATTCAAGTTGGGCAGCTATACATTGTTTCAAATGGCACAGTGAAAGAAGCAAATCCAATCTACAACCACCTCAAGAACAAATGGGAAATTTACTTGTTTGCTACTTCCACTATCCATCCATGTCCCATAGATGATCCAACGTTCCCTTACCAGAGCTTTCACTTCAAGACTATTGCTTAAATAAAAAATTTGCGTCCAAATACGAATGTGGATGTCATTAGTGTTGTTACCTCCACTTCACCTGCATCAACAAATCGACGGGAAGATGGAAGTGAAAGATTAAGGAAAACACTCATATTAAAAGACAAGTTGGGTTTTAGTATTGATGTAACATTATGGGGAGACCATTGTGACTATATAGGACAGAACCTTTCTGAATTATACTCTTTCGACAACCCACCAATCCTTGAAATCAAAGGAGGTTGCGTATCTGAATTTAATGGCACCACAATAGGGACGATACCAACAAGAACTCTCACAATAAATCCACAAGTTGAAGAAACTCACCAACTACATGCATGGTTCCGTGAAACAAGTTATAACTCTTCTTCTCCATCTTTGAGTAGGAACTATGGTGTTGCTTCGAAACGTGGCCTACCATGAAAGACGTTTCATGAAATTGCTGGCATGCAACTCTCCGATAAAGCAATCTAGGTTTCAGTTCGAGCAACAATTACTGCTCTTCATATGGACGACTTCTACTTTCTAGCATGTCCATTAGATTTAAATGGAAAACAATGCATGAAGAAGGTTGTAGAGCATTCTAACAATCTTTGGCATTGTACAAAATGTAACGGTGACTTACCAGAATGTGACTAGTGGTACAAACTTAAAATTGAACTACATGACCACACCGGGAATCTGCATAACGTCATAGTTTTCAATGATGCAGGAAACGAGCTCATGGGCATCACGACAAAAGACTTGTTCCTTCTTTGTATCTAACCAACTGATCTGCAGGAAATTTGTGGCCGAATTTCAGGAAGACGCTTCCAACTAACACTTTCCATTAAAGCATATTACTTCAACGGTGTTCAACGCTTGCAACCAATACTGATCAATTCAGAAGAAATTCAATATGCCTCTGCATGTAAGGAAGCACTCACTGATATTTAATCAATGTCCACTTCAAAACAACCTATTGTTTGCCGCCTATGAACTGCTTTTTAGGGTCTCTTCTAACACGACTGTTTGTACATAAACAAACATTTCCACACAACTCATTGTCTCATATTGTTGTAAATTACACACCCATGTTATTATGATGCAAACTGTAGCTTTCACTTCAAATACTCTCTTCTAGTCATTCCAAAATATGTATGTTTGCCATTTACATTTTAATAATATAGATATCAATATTTGTAAAGTGTTACTACATATGTTTCTTGTTCGGTGTCTACATGCTATACATTGATCTCTTGCTTGCTAATCTATTCATTTTATCGTTCAAACATGTCAAACAAAAAAAAAAATTGAAGAAGAAGGGAGCAACATATTTTTTATCTTGCTTCTCTCCTTTCAATGATAGATGCCAAAATAACATATGATTTTATATCACTCCTAATTGCATGTTTTTCCTTCTACCTAATCTACCTACCTTCACTGATGTTGAAATAAAAAATATTAATTCTATGTTCAAATAAAAAAAGTTAATTCTAATACTTGTACTACATTCTCCAAACATGCAATACTCGTTTATCAAAACTAACAATAATTATTTGTACTTGTTTAGATATGCCAACAAACAATCAAATTGCAGCAAAAAACGAGCGGCGCCGTCTTCTTTATACACAAAAAAAGGATAGAATAAATGCACGACGTCGACTACTTTATGAAAATCGCGACAACCCTACTACTTCCTCTACATCCCTTCCCACCTCAAATGCTCTCCCAACTATACAAACCAACCCATCTCACATTCATCAATTCCAATATAACCCTCCCCTTAATGAAGAACACTGTTGCTTTCGAGAAAGGATTGATGGACTTTCTACCTTGCATGTTTGCACAATATGCAAGGAAGCATACCCAGGAATGAAAATAAAGCTTTTCCACGGTAGACTCTCCTGTTTTCGTTGTGCGTCATCTAAATCTACCAATCGTTTTTCTGAACTAAACAACATGGACCCTGGAGAACAACCCTATGTCCTTCACCAGTTAACATAGGTTGAAGAAATGCTCATCGAACGTGTCAACCCCATTCTACAAGTCACTCATTTCCGTGGTGGTCAATACAAATATAGTGGCCATACAATTAGCTTCCCTCAAGACATCACCACTATTGCCAAATACTTACCCCGAATGCTCTCTGACTTAGACATCCTCATTGTCAAAAGGAAAAATCCATCTGAAAAGGCTTACGAATTCTTCGTTTGCAAATCACGTGTCCTTGCAGCCCTTGAATACAAAATAAAAAATGACCCTTACTGCTGTGATGTTCAATTCAATTCATCTGCACTTTCTGCGCTACCAGATTACCCTACAAACATTTCTTCCCTTCTCCATAATGTAACGACCTCCTCTTTTGAACCCCATCAAACCACTACTAATTCTACGTATGATACTGATGGCATGCTACTTCCATTAGAAATCCAACCCTCTTCTTTCGTTCCAATACTCCCAAATTCATGCACTGAGCTTGAGCACATTTGTAACTATTTGCACTTGCCCCATTCAAATTCAACAAGCTCTATCGATTGGCCTCCAATATCTTTAACAGCTATAAATGAATACAACACCATTGGCCTCTTTGCCATGGCATTCCCCACACTCTTCCCTACAGGAAACGCAATGATCATGCAACCAAGACTTACAAAAGTTGAGATGCATGAATATGCTTTACACTTGCTGCACTACCATGATAACCATTTCGGCCAACACCCAAGATTCCGCTACTATCTTTATAACATTCTATTGTGCCACCGTAGCCAAGCAACAGCTAATGTTTTCGTGAAGAAGTACATTGAGAAAAACTTGCCAACAACGGTTTTAGATCTACACCAGTGTCTGCATGATTCTCCAGAATCAAGATTGCCAGAGCAAATAATGTGGTTCGGTTCAGCCCTACGAGGAACACGGTCTTTCTGGAACAAATGATGATCTGAGCTAACTGACATGATCACGCAAATAGGAAGCCCAACATTCTTCTTCACTCTCAGCGCAGCTGATACTAAATGGCATGAATTGCACACAATCATGCTCAACAGTGTTCCTTCCAATTCAGTCAACCCATTCCAATGGAAAATTCAAAACATAATTAAAAACCCACATCTAACAGCCCAATATATGCATTGCAGATTTACAATTTTCCTTGAAGAAATCCTACAAAAAGGCCTCCATGCAGTCGACTACTGGTGCAGGTATTATTTAATATCCATTTCCCTCTACATTAATTTTATACATTGCATATATATGTATTAACCATATGTAGCCCTCATATTATTTTCAGATACGAATGGCAACATAGAGGATCCATACACATTCATGGCTTCCTCTGGCTACAAAATGCACCAGACATGGACGTACTTGATTGGGACAATGCACTAGAAGTTGCTAATGCATAGAAATATTTCGACCACTACGTAACTGCCTGGAATCCATGCCAAGCAGAACAGCGAATACAGAGCTCGTCAATTGCGTTCAACGTCATACAAAGTGTCATGAATCTTCTTGTCTTCATAAGAAAGACAATGTACTTAGCTTCCGATATGGAGTACCGTGGGAGTTGAAATCCACTTCTTCACTTTTCATTGACGATAAAGGTCATAAAACCTACGTCCCTGCTCGCAATGATGAAAGATTGAATATTCACAATGTCGATCTACTCTCTATTTGGAGAGCGAATGTTGATTGCCAACCAGTCCTTTCTCACCAAGCTGTGTTGAAATATATTTCAAAGTATGCAGCAAAAGCAGAAACAAGATCTGAGAGCTACTGTCAAATGCTATCACGGCTCTCACAAAGTGCCCTTCCAAAAGCACCTACCGTTGCTGTCATCCGAAAACTCCTTACAGAAACCATTTCAGATAGAGACATTGGTGCACAAGAAATATGCCATATGTTACAAAAGCTACCTCTCTCTCTCTATAGCCATACATTTCGTTCTTTGAATGTCAACAGGGCTGTTTTCAGACGTGTTTCACAAGACATTGAAAATCCCGGTTCGACACCAAACATTATCGTTGCATATATGAACAGGCTTGCCTCATTAGAATCACTGCCCCTCCTTGAAGCTGCTCGCTCGTGATCATATTCTGCCCAGCAGAGGAACAACCAATGGAAACACATATTCCCCCCCAATGATTGTACATGTCTTTCCCTGTTACAATGTCATTCCTTCCTCTGCTAATCCTTCTTATGCCACCTTCTACTGGAGTGAATTACTATTGTATTTCCCCTTCCGAACACTCCCTGATGATATTGGTTCAACTGATGCATAAATTATTGCACACTGGGAACAAAAAAAGGGTACATATACACCATGGCATGTCCATCGAGAAATTGAGAGCCCACAAAGCCCACCTACTGAAGATCAAACTACCCCGCACACCCCTCCTGATTCCATGCAGATGAATGAGTGGCAAATCCTCTCTCAGCTGCACCTAGGTTACAATATTGCAATTGATGACCTCTACATGATTGGCTACCGCGACTTCGATGTCAACCACAATTGGTCACAAAATACTATCCCTCCCCCCTTGCAAGAAACTGCCATAAATTTCATTGAATTCAACCACTCAACCATTCAAAACCAACATCATTCTTTTTCCAACCTTCCCCATGATCACACATTATCCCCTACCCAAAACATAGCTTTTACCACTATTTTTTCACACTTCAAAGCCCCTTCGCCAAAACCACCACGCAAAATCATCATACAAGGGACAACTGGCATAGGAAAATACCATTTGATTAAATGTCTGCACAAAGCATTTGTGGAAAACTCACCAGCAAACAAAAACCCTTTGTTGTTACTTGCACCAACCGGCATTGCAGCTTTCAACATAAATTCCCTCACAATTCACTCTGCCCTTCGTATCCCTATCCAAACAATGCATCCTCTCGAAGGCCAACCACTCCTACAACTGCAAGAGCAACTCCGTCATGTAGAATACATTCTCATTAATGAAATGAGCTTCATTGGTCCCAAAATGCTCTCTCACATTAACGATCGTCTAAGAGAGGCATTCCCTCTTCATCGGAATGCACCATTTGGTAATCGCTCAATTATCCTTGTCAGAGATTTAGGCCAACTACCACCTATAAAAGACATTCCTTTATACACTGGGACATCACTTGGCACTGCACTTGGGCGCAACTTCGACATATTCATAACACTTTCAACCGTTTTCTATCAACAAGGAACTAGCCCATCCCAGGTTGCTTTCCGGCAAATACTTGCAAATCTTAGGAATGGAATAGCTACACTTGAAGATTGGCAGCACCTAATGTCAAGAACAAGTTCATCTCTTACAAATGAAGAGAAATGCACATTTGAAGAATCCATGCACCTATTTGCAACAAACAACTCAGCTATCTTGCATAATAAGAAAATGCTTAAAAAATTGAACATCCCAGTAGCGGTTTACTCTGCAGAACAACAAAGGCAGAAAACTCCTACTACAACAGAAGATGAACAACTGCCTGTAAAAGTGCTCTTATGCAATGAACAAAAAGTTATGCTCACCAGCAACTTATGGGTACATGCAAGCCTCGTCAATGGCGCACTTGGGAAGGTCATCTCAATATTTTATTCAATTGATTCAAAGCCCCCAGAATTACCATCCTTCGTTGTTGTCGACTTTAGACAATACAAAGGAACACCATGCGACATTTCACACCCAACATATGTACCTATTTCTCCTATCACAAGGGGTACACGCCGTCAAATACCACTTCAGATGGCATGGGCTTTAACGATACACAAGTCACAAGGAATGACATTAGACAAAGCAGCAGTGGACATCGGCACTAGAGAATGCCAAGGGCTAACGTTCACTGCAATTTCAAGAGTGCGGTCATTGGCAGACATACACATCAATCCATCATTCCCATTCTCACGCATTGCACAAATGCACAAGAATCCATATCTTAAGCATAGACAACAAGAAGAGTCATTGCTTGCATCAAAATCTATTCAAGATAATACACTTTAGCCAATCGTACAACCTGTCTTCCAAAATTACACGCATGGTAAACACCACTCGCTACATAACAAACTTTCACATACATTTGCTTGCTATTACATTTACTTTCATATAATTTTATACTTGTTGGAATCGTTTTTTTTTTTATTTTATATATTCAAACAAAATTGTCAAACATATCCATTGTCACTTACAATGTTTCCTTTCTAGATGGAAACAGGTATGGATACAGGCTACCTACGAATGTTGTATGCGTGTTGTGAAGAAATTCAGCAACAAGAACTTACCTTACAAGATATGCAGACAAGGATCTTGCCACAACAATCATTGCCGCTTTACCGTTTGCACCCAGCCATTGAGTTGTTAAAGAAAATAAGAAAAATACTTAAGCTAGCAATTCACATTTATGAAAGAGATGCACACAGGCAAATGCGACATCAATTGCAGGAACAACTCGCACAATATGGCACCACAATAAACACTAATTGGTGTTGCCGATGCCATGGCCCATCATGCATATATGATTAGCTGCTCATTCTCAATTACAACTATATGTGATAGAATGCTTTTATTGTACATATGTTTAGAAGCCAACGAATACTTTCATTGTATATATGTTTAGTTATAACCTACCAAACACATCTCTATGTGTAAACCATATGTTAAAGTGAAATGCAACAGTCATGCTCCTACTGTTCAGTTCACTCATCAATGGTAAATGTTTCACTTGCTTTACCACAACTTTTATGCCTTCAAAGACATGTTCTTGGTGCTCTATTAAAGGTTTTATATGGTATTGGTACCCCTCTGCTTATTTTCATGCTTTCCTGTAGAATGTCTTCTTGATCTTTTCTATGTTCTGCAGACTTACCTAATAATTGCTTCCATTTACTACTAGAACAATGGTACTATATGAAGATTGTACTTCCAATCATATAGTATTTAAAATATCAGCTCAAACACTGGTGACATTACTAGCTGAATTTCTTGGACAAGTGAATCTTTTTATTCTGAGGATCCATGTTTACAGATTATTTGAATGATTAATTATACAGAAGGCAAATGGCTGGCATACAGATCAAAAGACAAATTGCTCTGGCATACCAAAAAAATGTTGTCACTTTCATTTTCATTTTATTTGGAGTTATTGTACTTCAGAGCTAAGAACTTCCTTCAACAACATAACTTGTGCAACATGACTTTCCTTCAACAACATTCCTTGTGCAACATAACTTCTCTTCAACAACTTATGCTATGAGTCACATTCATTTTTATTTCATTTGATTTGAATTTATTGTATGTTAGGACTAAAACTTTCCTTCAACAACATGCCTTGTGCATGCCCTGTGCAGATAGGTGGTTTAACATGGAACTTTATATATGGTTACATGAAATGCAGCCAGATAAAGGGAACAATAAGGAAATGGCATGGATGCCCACTAGATAATTCCCATTCCAAGTAAAAGTATCAATTAAGACAAGCTAAATCTCCCAGTCATATTCACTCTGGAATATTAGTTATCAGAACATTTCGATTGGGCCATATAAGTAACAACACATACAAGATATGATACAAAAAAATGGAAGGGATGTTGTTGTCATATCATCTAACAGTTGTATGGAGAATATTCATATGATACAAAAAAGTAGAAGGGATGTTGCTTTCATATCATCTAACAGTTGTATGGAGAATGGTCAATGCTGAAACTTTGTAAGGTGACTCTATTTTTCTTTAAATATGGATACAGAATAATGAAGGGATATTGTTGCTACATCATCCACGAGAGGTGTGGAGAAGGTTGTCAATGCTGAAACTTTGTAGGGTGACTTTGTTATTTAGTCTAAATAGGAATACAGAATAAAGGATACTGTTGCCACACAGTATGGTCATTGGTGATGAAATTTAGGATGACTCTGTTTCTCTAAACTTGCGATACAGAATAAACTATGGATTTTATGTAACGAAGATTCAATGGTGGGTGATAGCTTGTATGCAATTTACATTATGTCTGGTTAGCTTGTGTTGTTCAAGTGCACGTTTTGTAAAGAATACAGACAAGATATAATACAAACAAATGTCGGGAATATCTTTGACACATTGTCCACAAATTGTTTGTCGAATAGTCATTATGTGTATTTTATAAAGATACCATATAGGATAAACTATGGACATAATAGATATTCAATGGTGGGTGATAGCTCGTATGTATTTCGCCCTCCCTTTTCCTTTCGCCTGGTCCTGTATCATTAGAACCTTTTCCTCTTCCTTTCTTCACAGTTAGTTTTGAAGATGAATTCTGTTGAGGATTTCAAATCCTCTTCCTTTCTTGACCGTTAGTTTTGAAGATGAATTCTGTCAAACTCTTATACTTGTTTCCATCTTCCAAATTTTGAAAAAGCTTAGAAGGGAGATCTAGGTCAGAAAGCGCTTCATTTCTAAAATCTCTCAACTCTGCTGACAATGACAAAGGTGAAAAGATCTCATATAAATCTTAGCAAAATATAGAAGTTGCAACCAATTCATAAACTTGACCTACACTCTACTCATCAAATATACAAATTACAATCAGTATATATATACAAGTTATAATGGGTATGTAAATTTAACTTCCAGTCCTATCTATCAAGCAATTTTTTATAATGATAATGTTTTCTTCTTAAAATTGCCATTTATATTACATTTAATTTTATTATTATATTATTATTATTATTTATATTTTTTTTTTTTTTTTTTTTATTGGTATACTTTCTTATTAAAACTATCATTTTTATTACATTTTATTATTTATTTTTATCATGATTTGAATATTACTTTGTTTTTGTTAATTTTTATACATTTAGTTCAAATAAAAAAACATGATAATACTTATTTGATTACCATCGTAAATATTCACTACTGCAATTTTATATAGAATATCCATAAGACAGCTATTTCAATTTGAAAACAAATTTGGGCCATTGCATGCAAGCACCTAACAGTATTCTTAATTTTTTTCATAGCATTCAGTTTTCAGCTTTTGGGGTTGCTTGTTCTAGCACAACCAAAAACTCACTATAGTCATAGCCCATGACTGTAATATAAAATAGAATTTATAACCTTATAGTCATAGCCCATGACTGTAATAGAAAATATAATTTATAACTGTAGACCTTGATCTTGTCTTCCCTCTCACACTTCAAATACAGGCTGTGGAATTGCATCATCATGGCTGAAAATAAGAAAACTAAACCACTAACAAACTTTTGCATCTGATCAAAGTATAATTAAGTGAAGTTAAACCAGAACATCATGTTCCTGATTTAATGAATAAAGGGTGGCTGAAAATAAAAAGACCAGACCACACACAATATTCATATAACCATATAACCCTACATGTATAAAGGGTGGCTGAAAATAAAAAGACCAAACCAAACATAAACTTCATATAAGCATAGACCTTTATCTTTCGTTCCTTCTCACACTTCAACATACAGGCTGTGGATTGCATCATCATGGCTGAAATAAGAAGACCAAACTACTTACAAACTTTTGCATCTTCATATAACCCTACTATACCTTGATGAATAAAGTGTGGCCGAAAATAAAAAGACCAAACCACACACAAACTTCATATAACCCTAGACCTTGATCTTTCCTTCCCTCTCACAGTTCAACATACAGGCTGTGGATTGCATTAGCATGGCTGAAAAAGAAGACCAAACTACTTACTAACTTTTGCATCTGATCAACATATAGGCTGTGGATTGCATTAACATGGCCGAAAATAACAAGACCAAACTACTTACAAACTTTTGCATCTGATCAAAGTATAAGCAATTGAAGTTTAACCAGAAAATCGAGTTACTGATTTGATCAGCATTAATGTGTAACCCTAGACCTTGATCTTTCCTTCCCTCTTAAACTTCCAACATACAGGCTGTGGAATGCATCATCATGGCCGAAAAATCTCTCATAAGACCAAACTACTTACAAACTTTTGCATCTGATCAAAGCTTTTAACCAGAAAATCAGGTTACTGATTTGATCAGCATTAACGTTTACATCTTAAAATTGTTCGAACTTAACAGTTAAATGTTGAATAAAGAAAAGCTGCATACTTACAACCCCAATGGTCATTGGCCTATGCAGGTCTCGAACCTTCCACATCATCATGACCAAAAAATCTCTCATAAGACCAAACTACTTACAAACTTTTGCATCTGATCAAAGCTTTTAACCAGAAAATCAGGTTACTGATTTGATCAGCATTAACGTTTACATCTTAAAATTGTTCGAACTTAACAGTTAAATGTTGAATAAAGAAAAGCTGCATACTTACAACCCCAATGATTATTGGCCTATGCACTACAATGTCCATCTTCACAAAAGCACATAAAGCAAATCATAGCTGTAGGTTATGATATCTTTACTGTGTGCATATGGATGCCTAAGTATTCTCAGTTGAAAAACAAAGCTACATACTAATTCTCCGTGGCTTAACAAACATGTTTCTTCTTATGAACTGCAATGTTCATCTTCACAGAAGCACATACAGCAAATCATAGCTGTAGGCTATGATATCTTTAAAGTGTGCATATCGATGCCTAAGTATTTTTAGTTGAAAAGCAAAGCTACATACTAATTCTCCATGGCTTAACAAAGATGTTTCTTCTTATCAACTGCAATGTCCATCTTCACAAAAGCACATACAACAAATCATAGCTGTAGGTTATGATTTGCAGTGTTGGAATGATATACTACTCCATAATCAAAGAGAAGATCCACAAGGAGAGGTGGTTAAGGCATCATGGCTTCAACTAGACACAATGTTGTGAAAAGTCAAAGACGATATGGAGCTATAGACTGAGAATTATTTTTGTAGTTGACATAAGAAAATTT
>APFE030743709.1:29909-72770 GCA_000404065.3 Pinus taeda
TTTTTTTTTTCGAAGGTGGCAAAACCTATCAAACTCAGGTGTCAAACCAACAGTGAGGACAGCCATCTCTGGATGCTATCCGCGAATGTCGGATTTGACTCATCACTGTTATCAAGGAAAACCACGCCACTTGTAATAACCCGCTGGTGGTCCGTAAGGGAGCAGGCTTTCACTCCTGCCAGATGCCTCTGGGTCTTGGGCCATTAACTTGTTTCCTTACGTCCGAGGAAGACGAGCTCTTAGCCAAACAGAAGCAGTTATTTGTAAATTGTTGAATATATTTGTAAATTATAAATTTAATTTGAAATGAAATATATATATATATATATCACTTTTAAAAATGGACAAATGACACCGGTATTCTTAAAAATAGAATCTAAGATAAAAAGTCAAACAAGTCACCTAATTACATTAAAATTAAACATAAAATTGACTTAATTTATTTATTTTATTTAACTGTAATAATTAAAAAATCATTCATATAAATTCTGCATCTATTTAATTATATATTAAAAGTTAAACATACAAAATTGACTTTAATTTTATTTATTTGTTTAACTTTAATAATTTAAAAAATACACTCATAGTAGATCATATAATTTCTGCATCTATTTAATTATATAACTTAAGAGGTATTTAATATTTAACCTTAATAATTTAACAAATACATTTACAATTATACTTAAAAAAACATTTAATTTTTGCATATGTTTGGTTGTACAACTTATGGGTACCTGATATTATTATTACAATTACTTTGTTGACTCACTATGCAAGGATATAAACGTAAAGGATAAATTTAAACCCCTATTTATTTAACTTTAATGATTTAGAAGATCACACTTACACTCGAAAACAATGACACTTACAATTCCTACCTCTACTTGGTTGTATAACTTAATGGTTATTTAATATTATCATGCTATGTGTTATTATATAATAACGCATTAGGTAGGTTATACATTATTATTTGTAATTTTAAATGACTATGACTCATATCGTGATTTTTTTTTATATATTTTTCTTATTAAATAATGACTATACTATTTTATTTGTTTATATATCAGATTGGATGGTATAAAACTTTTTAAAAATGTGTAAATATATTTATTTTTTGACCATGCACAGGAATAAGCAAGATATTTTTTATAGGTATTTGGCAGGCTATGCTATTCTAAACCTACACATTCCAAATAAAAACCTACACATTCCAAACAAAGGTGGATTGAGTAGACAATGATATAATATTGTTGTAGCAGCTATAACCATCTTCTTGTTGAATTTTTTGAGTCTATCCCTTAGAAAATTAATCTGTATTCTGCTCGTTTATTTCTTCTACTTGTAAATTCTGAACAAGTTATTTAAAACATTTAAATATCAAAATAAACACAATACAATCACAACACCTATAGATCATATATTGAAAGAAACAAGCACACAAGTGACACCATTATTTTTGGAAAAATGTCCCGGAAAAACACAATGCGGGAAAACCGACGCAGCTATTCTGAGGGTTTATTATTATGCAGTATTTCCTTGAGTATAACTCAGTGCCTAACCGGCTCACCTAACAGAAAAAAATACACAGCAACAATACCTATATATTCGAAAACAGGTATTCAGAAAACCTGTCCCACGAAACCCTCTCTGGCACAACTGAAGATCAGGGCTGGCCCTTTTAGCCTCTACTTTAGCCTCCTGCTGACCTGCGTCAGACCCAGGACCCTCTGCACTAGCACTCTAAGGCACTGCGTAGCCTCTGTGACCCTTTGCATCACTCTAGCAGCCTCTGCGTGGATGACGCAGTCCCTCTGCCTCTGCGTTTTCTCTGCTAGGCTCTACGTGGCCTGAACTCACTGCTTTTCTCACTCTCTTTGCTTCTGTATTGGTCTCTCAGTACTCTCTATGCCTCTCTATCCAATACTCGCTGCCCCTCATTTTTGATCATTGATTCACTTTTTGTTAGCAACCCCGCTCTAGCAAAATGAATGATTGATCACTCTTGTGTATTTTCCAACTAACCCTCAAGCCTCCTCTTATACTTTTCTCGTTGGTCCTTCAACAACCGAGATTAAATCTCTAATCAATGACTAAGATTAAATTTGGCTTTATCCATGAATTTTGGAACCTTCTAACCCAGTTTTATATTACTACCCATTAATATTTTATTTTCCCTAAGTTTAGACTTGGGAACTCTATTAAAAATATTAATTATTTTAATATCTCCCAAACTGAGTACGTCCAAACCATTTATGGGTCTTAGAGACCTCATGTGCTTTAGCCTCTCCACCAATTTTCATGGCTAGAGCACATCCAATGCTACCCCAAATCAACACTTCCTCTTAACGAGGATTATGCTCTAATAATACTCCTCACTGAGCATCACTCTGATTATCTGGCACCAGTACCTGTGCTACTGCTAGACCTCCCTGCCCAACATCCTCTGCATTTCTGCATCATATATTGCTGCATATGGCTCTACCACTTCTACTACTACATCCGTGCGACAACTCACTCTGCATTCATGTTACAGTTGGTCCATCCTCCCAACACTGCATCTGCATTGCATCCCCTCTCATCATGCTGCATTGTGCTACTGCACTGCAACTTAGTTACTGAGAAGTAAGTAACTGATCCACCCAACTTCTGACTTCCCTATCAAACTAGAAACACTCTCGATGTTGAAGCTCCCTCTGCTGATAACAAGTGCTCCCTCTACTGACCTATGCACTACTGCAACAACTCCTTGCATCTCGCACCGTTGCACAACTCTATCTGCCATCCTGCACTGGTGCCTCTTGCACTGTTGCATCCTGCTAGCCTCACGCTACCTGGGGACTCCTGCACTATAGCACTCTCTCTTCTTCATCTGCATCTGTTTCTACCTACATCCGTCAGTCCTGCTACTCCTCTTCAGGGTTCTCGTAGCAAGGTATAATCCAAGAGGTTGGGTACCTCAAGGATCCTACCCCTTATCACATGTAGTCGTTCTGACTACAACTTGATGTCTCCCCACTTCTTCTCAAGTGCCACATGAGCACTCATGACGCAATCGTCATCCTCCTCAACTTCTTTCTCCACCTTCGTTGGCGTTGCTTTCAAGTCAGAAGCCTCTCCATTACTCTTCTTCCTCGGACACTGGTTCGCATAGTGACCTAGTTCCCCATAATGGAAGCACTTGACCTCGGATAGGTCCTTCTTCTTTCTCTTCTCCTGCTTTCCCATAGATGCTAGAGTTGCATCCTCTTCCTCTTCCTTCTTGATCCTGACCCCTCTGCTGTTACACCCCATCTTGGTCAACCGTCTGATCTCTTCTTGATGAAGAGCTACCAACAATTCTTCCCAATTTGGAAGACTCACCCTGCCCAGTATGCTCTGGACAAATGTCTCCCAATCCTTGGAGACTTTGTTAAGTGCGGTCCTTACCATCAACTCCTAATCTGGCATGGCCCCTATGGAAGTCAGTTGGTCATAGATCTCCTTCAACCAACTGAGGAATACATCTATCCGCTCTCTCTTCTGCATTTGGTATGACCTTAGCTGATTCTCCAGGAGCTTCTTCCTCTGTACAGAAGTATGATGGTACAATATCTTCAAAGTGTCCCACATCTCCTTTTCCATTTCCTTCTCAGAAATATGTGGGACCACATGATCCTTGACCTCATCAAGGATGATACGCTTTGCATTGGTCATTGCCTCCTCGTACCTTTCATTAGCTATCGGGTCAACTGGGATAACCATCACTCTCAAGGCGAAGCCCTTGATGCGATGTATGTCTAGAATGGATAAGATCCTAGCCTTCTAGACCACAAAGTTGGACACTCCGTCCAGCCTGTCATCATCTCTTAGCCCATTGATGACCATCTCGTTGCTCTTCTGTTGATTCCTCCAAGTCTCTTTACTTCCCACCTATTTGTTCTCGGTTTGACTCTTGCTGAGTCTCTCTACTTCCTGTCTGGAAGTTCTTGGTTCGACTCTTGCTGAGTCTCTCTACTTCCCATCTGGAACTTCTTGGTTCGAATCCTCCAAGTCTTTCTACTTCCCATCTGGAAGTTCTCTTTTGGACTCCCTCTGAGTCAAGATTCCCCTCCTAGAAATCCTTCTACCAACTGTCAAGTTTCTCCTCTCCGATCTTCTGTGCAACTGCAACACTGATCTGGATTCCTTGGCTAGAAATCCACCTCGGCAGCAACTCCCTCTACCATGGTCTTGCCTTGTTAGGTACCTTTCTAACCATAGTACCCCACCAGCTTCTCTCTCGCAAATTGTCCACAGCTTCCTTCACCCCAACAACTAAAGGATTGAGCCTATTGTCTCTGCGCAATCCCAACACGAGCAAAACAACTCCCTCATCCAACTGCATCAGCCCTCCTGGCCTCTGCGTGGCTTTGTATGAGACTCTCTCTGCCCTCCTCAGCCTCTACGTTGGCCTCTCTCTGGCCCAGATTGATGACACATTCCCTCTCTATCAACCCTTCCTCTATCGCTTCTACAAGGATAAACTACTATCACTTGGGACAACTGATTCTGCTACAAATTCTCTACTCAGTTGATGCCTTCAACTCTCCTGTGATCTGCAACCACCCTCTGATACCATGTTGAATTTTTTAATTCTATTTGTTAGAAAATTAATCTATATTCTGTTGGATTATTTCTTCTACTTGTAAATTCTGAACAAGTTATTTAGAACATTTAAATACCAAAATAAACACAATACAATCACAACATCTACATATCATCAACTGAAAGAAAACAAGCACACAAGTGACACCGTTACTTTTGGACAAATGTCCCCGAAAGAATCCAATGTGGGAAAACTAGTGCAACTATTCTGAGGGTTTATTGTTATGCAGTATTTCCTTGAGTACAACTGAGTGCCTAAGAGGCTCACCCAACAGAGAAAAATATACGGAAACAATACCTCTATATTCAAGAACAGGTATTCAAAAAACTTTTCCCACAAAACCCTCTTTGACACAACTAAAGCTCAACACTAGCCCTCTTGGCCTCTGCGTCAGCCTCCTACTAACATGCATCATCCTCCTGCTAACCTGCGTCAACCCCAGGACCCTCTGAGGCATTGCGCAACCTCTGGGACCCTCTACATCACTCTAGCAACCTCTATGTGGATGATGTAGTCCCTCTGCCTCTACTTTGTCTCTGCTAGGCTCTACGTGGCCTGAACTAGTTGTTTCTCTCACTCTCCCTGCTTCTACGCTGGTCTCTTAGTATTGTCTTTGCCTCTCTACCCAGTACTCACTACCCCTCATTGTTCATTATTGATTCACTTTTTCTTGGCAACTCTGCTCTAGCAAAATGAATGATTGATCACTCTGGTATATTCTCCAACTGACCCTCAAGCCTCCAAATATACTTTTCTCGTTGGTCCTTTAACGACAGAGATTAAATCTCTAATCAATAGCTAAGATTATATTTGGCTTGATCCTAGATTTGTGGCTTGTGCGTCATAAACCCTAATTTCACCAAATCTATTAAACGATGCTTCAGAGCTCATTCTTCACATTGGATATTAGAGCTCTGGAATTTTTGAGGAATTTAGGAACCTTCGGCACAATCGACATAACTTTTCTGGGTAAGCTTTGGTTTTCATGCCTTGTGCCGCTTTTCTATTGCTTTTTAGTTTTTGGCTTGTATGTGTGTTGTTACCTTGGTTTTACTGAACGACCGTTGGCATTTCAATTCATTTTAGCTTGGAGAAGTGTTGTTTCAAGTTTTGCATTACCTTTCCTTAGTGTCGCATGCATAACATTGTTTTTGTACTCATAGTCGTCGTTTGGGCAACTTGCTTCATGAGCTTCTTAATATTTTATTTTAACTAATTTTTGCACTTGCTTGAATCACATGCATTTTTATTTCACTCAGATCTACACCAGCTTCTCACACACATTCACTCCTTCATGTTTTCGGGTTACTTTTGGGCAGATTCAGGCTTTCTCAACCCCAATCCTGTGTCTCCCAACAAGTTTTGCGCATTCCTGGTAGTCAAGGCTCTGCATTACCTCCAGGAATTATGCAGTGCCTGCCCACACTATCCCTGAGCTGTGTTCTATGCAATCCTAGGAGGCAGTGCCTAGTCCTGCCCACTAGAACTGAACAATGCACAGTTCCGTCTAGCAACCCAGCCTGACTATTCTATGCATTATGCAGTTTCAGTCAACAATTTGCCTCTCTGGACTGTGCATTGCGCAGATCAACCCAACAGTCAACCTCATTGTTAGTTGGGATTGCACAATGTGTAGTTCCAGTCGATAGTCTCCAAGCTTCCCGAGGTCAGTGCTGCACAATCTTGCCCAACAATCACCAGTTTGTTGCCGGAATGTTTCTCAAAGTTGTTTGATGCTTTTAGCTGACATTATATCGCCATAAGTGTCTTCTCTGTCTCTAGGTACCACACATCTTTGAGTAGCTTCTCAGCAATACAGGTATCATGGCCTCTAAGGGAGTTGGATCAAAAGACATAGTTTAAAGTAGTACTCGGGACGTGGTTGAACAGGGGTCAATGAGCTTCCCCATGTACATAAACACACACTTTTTCATTGAGAAGGAAACCAAGATCCCATCGAAAGACATCATAGCCATCTTCTTAGGAAACTTTGAGGAGAATCTAGAGGATCAACAGGTTTATGTGAACATCCATAAGTTAGGACTATACAAGGTTGCATGTAGGTTTCTCGTGTTCGCTTGTGTAGATGTGATCCACTAGATTGTCTCACACACTGGACCTGAGACAATGATACTAAGCAGTGCCAGTGGAGGAAGGCTTGCTTCCTTTGGGATGGAGGTTTATGAGGAGATATATCATTTTACATTCCTGGTGAGCAGGATGGATGCACCGTTTTACACTCCCAATGATAACATGATCACAAGAGATATCTTGAAGTGTTGGGTAAAGGAGCCAGTGAAGTTTAGGATGACACCCAACCAGATATACAGGATAGAGACACTCAGGAAGGCATATCATTTCTTGGGCATCTTCGCATGCTGCTTGTATTGCCAAGGGAGTACAAAAACCTTTCCATAGAGTTGGTTGCTATGTTGGATCAACTAGCAAGTGAAGGAAAACCGTTCAACTAGTCCGACATGTTGGCTCTCAGTGGAAAGTGCATCTATCCAATGCTCAGAGTCCACCCAAGAATCAAAAAGCAAATTTCTTCATGTCTGCCTACCTGCTCAATGCAATTTGTGCCTGTCAATAGTTTCCTGGCATGGGTTGGGCATGGACACCTTCAAAAAATGTTGTGAACAAATATTGCAAGTTGCTCTCAGATTGCAACTACCGAGAAGTCATGGCTAGAATATGTGACCATTCCATCTCCCCTTTGTACACAATGATTTTCGAACAAGGTCTACCCTGCATGTCCCAGGAAGTAATGGAGGCATTGATGAACATTGCAAATTGGCACAACTTGTTGAAAATAGTGTAACTAGGTTCGGTCTTCATCATGTCAAATATTGTAACAATGTATTTTTGTATCAAAGAATTATTTTTATTGTTGCTTGAGTCATGGGTTTCATGCTCAAGAAGTCATGTAAAATGAATATAGTCATGTATTATTGTTCATGTAAATATAATGGATTTAAGTCAAGAATCCTTCTGCATCATCAATGAAATACTCCAACATGTACCCACAGAATTGTTGCAAGGAAACCACTCAAAGAAATTATGGAATCCTTCTATATTCATGTCGGCCTAATCATTTGATCAAAGGAACATGTCAGCCTAATATAGGTCCATGTCGGCTCAATAGATGAGAGGGAAAGCCTATATATAGGTTACGTTGGCTCCTCCTTAATTTGGAATTCACACTCACTAACTCATGAAGAGAAGCAACAGTGAAAGGGTCGAAGAAAGGAAGGGTAGCCACAACAATTGAGGATGTATGTTCCCTCATGTGAAGATATCAACAAGTCTGCTCTCCCATATGGCAATCCGATCTGGACTAGGGCTTCACAGTTCATGAATATGTCGTTGGGTTAAAGAGTTGTTCTAGCCGCAGATGCAAGGAGAAGATCACAACCAAAAAGGTCGAAGGTATTGTAGGGCTATAGGTTCCCTAACCCTACTCTCATATGTGACTACACTTTGAAACAAAAGAATTTTGTTCTCACTGTATTGGACAATCACTATTGTTGCATTACGAAACCCTAAATATCAACCCCCTATCATCGCTCTATCGATGTATGAAGGATCTTTATGAAATGTGAGGATAGAGAGAGGCTAGAAGAGCCTATCCAATATTGTTGGTGCAGACTGTCATGCTCATGCTACAGACCTAATCCACTACATAAATATACAATATGTTTGGGTACATTTTTGGAGGTATTGTCATTTTATGTTGAAGGCATTTCTCACTCAATGTTTGGGTCATGTAATTTCTCAATAAATATTCTATAAGAAAGAGTTCAAAGGGTTTTTCCTCTCAAGTTTAGGAAAGTGTTTTCCTCTATCTTAATGCCAATATCTTGTGCACTTGCATATCTTGATCTTCTTGTTTTGGTAACTGTTTGAAGATAATAATACATAAGAAGAAGAATCTAAAGAATTAATATCTCAAACAGCTATCATAGTTAATAGAAACAAAATAATTAAGATTGCCCTTAATTTCTCAACATGGTATGAGAGGGGAGGTTCTGCAAAGGGCATGAAGAAGATCAGAACTTCGCACTTCTGTCTGAAATTTCGTGTGAGTATTGGGTGCAGGTATACACAATCTAGAAGGGATATATCTCGCATAAGAAGGGACATATCTCTCATATCTTTGAGATCTGGTATGGAGCAGATACACATGGAAAAGGGTTCAAGGGTCTGTCTCCTTCTCAGATGGGTATAAGGGAAGACAGACCAAGTCTCAAATCTCATGAAGAAAGATGGAGAGGCATCAATATTGTCTTGGAGTTTATTCTAGAGCACAGTCACTCGTGGATGAATCAACCTTGGCTCATGTATACACTATCCAAGTCATGAACTCAACATACATATATTCATGACATAATTCTATTGAAGGGAATTTCGGTGAAGATAGTAACTACTACAATCTCAGTGAACAAAGGAATACAACCTATACATACAGTCTTGGTGGACATTATAGTATGTAGATCTGTCTCCTTGTGATCTTGATATATAGATATCTCAGTACAATGTTGCTATATCATTGTCATACCTGTAGGTGTAGTCAAGATGGAACTCAAATGGATGGAGCAGTATATCTCAGATAGAGACCGCAGATCAGGACATAGTAGTAGCATGAAGTCTAGATTAAAATCTCTATGTATCTATACTCTACTCAGATACCAGTGTAGTGATATACTTTGCTACAGTAATGATTAGATCAAAGACGCAGCCCTAACCACTTTCATCTCATTTATATATCAGTGGTAAGAAAAAACAATCTCGGTAACAACTACAGTCTCGGCATCAAGAGAAATGGTAAGGATCCATAAAATTATCACAGTCTTGATAGATGTAAGATTCACAGTCTCGGCATAAGGAGGCTCATAGTGATCCCTCAGTTATCCTTACAGTCATGATCACGAAATACACTCTTGGTATATGATCTCAGCTAGAAGTGATGGAGGTATGATGAATGAGTCATCATGGTGATTGTCATAGTGAGGATCTCAACAGACCTCGTTGACATAATGAAGAAGTAGCAATGATGATCTCGGTGAAGGAGCAACAAGGATGATTGTAGTCATGGTGCAGTAGTGACCTAATTGAAATGCTAGAAGATGTACTCACTGAAATGCAGTAAAGAAGGTCATCTTCATGAGATCTCAATTGGGAGATCTGAGAAAGATGATAAGCAGAAAATCATCTATTTTTCTTAATAAGAAATATCTCAAGTGTCGTTAGGACAAGGAAGCTTCCTCATCTAACAACTTATGGTACCTCCACAAAATTGAAAAAGGATAAGTTGTATAAAAAAGTGCTGAAGGTTAAAAGACTAAAGTATGTGAAGGGAAGTTTGGTCCTAAAACAAGATAGTTTAGTATAGCTAAGATTCAGTGCCATTGGGAGATTATGGAAAGAATCTCATATCGCTGGAAGAATGGAGGTAGTTGAAGAAAAGGGCCAAGGAAAGAGGAAGTAACATACCTCTACTATGAGTGAGATGGTGTCCCTCAAAAAAGGGTCCTATCACAAACCCCAAATCTCCTGCAGATATGATCATGATGATAAGGTGAATCGTGACATCATGAAAACAAGAACTTGTAATCATGAAGGACAAAATCCATGGAAGTCGAGCATGAAGGGCATAACTCTTGGGAATCTCATTGGACATTAAAGGAAAGGACAAGAAGTCGAAAGGGAAAACATTTGTCAGATAGAAACATGCAAGATGCTCAATACTCTCTGATAGAAACCTCAGCAGAGGATCCTCTAATCTGGGAAGGTAGCAAGTGTTTCATCAGGAAATTCAACTTTTGGAATTCATGAGATGATGGTTCGATAACTTGAGAAATGAACAAGATCTCGGATTGAAGATTTTTTAATTCAAGGAAGTTGTTGGAAGTAGAAAAGGTAAAACGAGGTGTGTATTCTTATGTTTATATTGTAATATCATGACATATGGTTGCAAGTAACATAGATCAAGCATGATCAAAAGGAAAAATGATCTCCTCGTCTGAAAGGATGAAAAAGGACATAAGTCACATTAGATGAAATCAACATAATATCCTTATATGAAGTATGAGGTAGTTGACTACAATCGAAGAACTCTGAGAGCTCCTATGAATGAAATATGTGAGGATGAAAGAGATCGTGAAGTATGCAACCTTGATGAAGGCAATCAAAATCCACAAGATCAGGAAGACTTGACCATGAAATCTTCCGGAAAGATGTGAATACTTTGATAGAAATCTGAAAAGATGAAGACCCATGACAATAGATATCATTGGGAGATGTGTCAACATGTATGTAGGATGTTGATACTTACAAGAAGATGTCACTGATAGAAGGCCATCACCAAAAGGTAACATGTGATTTGTTTTTGGTCTCTGACCTCTTGGAAAATTATGGGTATGTGTGCAGGGCCAAGGTAAGGAGAGTTGTGAAGGATGTCACAACTATGTACCTTGTAAATCACCGTTAAAGAAAAGGTGAAGATAGACATCCTTATGAAGGAAACCCCAGATGTAAAACCAAGGAGGATACTTTCTGGGAAAGAGGGAATGACATGACAGAGGAAAGTGATGGATGGTTGAACCCTACATGTGAAGAAATTGATGACATCGAAGTCTTGGATCATTGGTCAACTAGAAGACCCTATAAAGCACTGATGATAGAGTCCCTAGGTAAGAGGAAGCTTTGGGAGGTTCCCTTGAGTAAAGGAACTCGGGCAAGTTTCTGAGTGAAGAGAAACTTGGAATTCATCCCTAGTTAAGAGGGAGAGTTAGACATGACATTCTTGTCTAAAATTTTGAAGAAAGAATGGAGGATTGTGTAATCATCTGGCATCCGACACTCTTTGAGGATGAGGTAGGGAATCCAAGATAAGAGTGGGCAAGAGGACTGATATTCTTGAGGGTTGGGAACCCAATATGAGAATATTCCTAGTAGGGAATACTTGTAGAACACCCGGGAGGGTACGACCCTGAGAGAGACAATGACGACGCGTGTCTATCAGTCATTGGTCTCACCAACATTATGCTCTGATCTAAGTGAGAGATGGAGTTGTTAGTCAAGGCCTTTCTATATGGAAACAATGTTGGTTGAAATGATGCTAGAACAAATGGATAAATAATTCAACTCTTTGCTTATGAGAACTCTTGTATTCAGAATGTCCATGTACCATGTATGTATGAATAACTCCCTAGTTAAGAGGGAGTGTTGAAAATAGTGTAACTAGGTTCGGTCTTCATCATGTTAAATATTGTAACAATGTATTTTTGTATCAAAGAATTATTTTATTGATGCTTGAGTCATGGGTTTCATGCTCAAGAAGTTTTTGCTCCAATTAAGAGCCGTAGATAAGTCATGTAAAATGAAGATAGTCATGTATTATTGTTAATGTAAATGTAATGGATGTAAGTCAAGAATCCTTATATATCATCAATGAAATACTCCAACATGTACCCATGGAATTGTTGCAAGGAAACTACTCAAAGAAATTATGGAAGCCTTCTATATTCACGTTGAGCTAATAATTTGATCAAAGGAACATGTTGGCCTAATATAAGTTCATGTCGGCTCAATAAATGAGAGGGAATGCATATATATAGGCTATGTTGGCTCCTCCTCAATCTGACATTCACACTCACTAAATTACGAAGAGAAGCAGCAGTGAAAGGGTCAAAAAAAGGAAGGGTAGCCGCAACAATTGAGGATGTTTGTTCCCTCATGCGAAGATATCAACAAGTCTGCTCTCCCATATGACAATTTGATCTGGACAAAGACTTCATGGTTCGACTATGTGGTTGGGTTCAAGGTTTGTTATAGTCGTAGATGCAAGGAGAATATCACAACCGAAAATTTCGAAGGTATCATAAGGCTAGAGGAGCCCTAATCCTACTCTCGTATATGACTACACTCTGAAATAAAAGAGTTTTGTTCTCTCTGTATTGAATAGTCACTATTGTTGCATTACGAAACCCTAAATATCAAGCCATAATCATCGCTCTATCGATGTATGAAGGATATTTATGAAATGCGAGAATAGAGAGAGGCTAGAAGAGCCTATCCAAGATTGATGGTGCAGACTATCATGCTCATGCTATAGACCTAATCCAATGCATAAATATACAATATGTTTGGGTACATGTTTGGAGGTATTTTCATTTGATGTTGAAGGCATTTCTGAGCCAACGTTTGGGTCATGTAATTTCTCAACAAATATTCTATAAGAAAGAGTTCAAAGGGTTTTTCCTCTCAAGATTAGGAGAGGTTTTTGCCCTGGCTTAGTACCAATATCATGTGTATTTTTGTATCTTAATCTTATTGTTTTAGTAACTATTTGAAGATAATAATACATAAGAATCAAAATCTAAAGAAGTAATATCTCAAGCAATTGTCATAGTTAAGAGAAACTGAATAATTAAGATTTCCCTTACTTTCTCAACATGCCTCACTAGAGGGAAACTTCATCAGGATGTACATCACGGAGAAAGATTCATATGTGTTGCCAAGGTTTTCCACAGACAAGTTGGTCATGTAGTAGTTTTATACCACATCTCGACAAGGTTGTCAGCTAGATTTCACATGAAGAAGAAGGCACCATGGCCCACACTTCCTATGCGAATTGCGTTGTATGTGATCGAGAGTTTGAAAGAAAAGGATTTCAAAGTGGAAGACTTCAAGAATTTTAAGTTTGGTACCATGAGTTTCAACCCGTATGAACCACATGGTTTATCCAGGGATGACTATGTGAGAGTGTACTATCCTTGGATCCACAAGGTGTGTCATTGGCTAGAGGAAAACCCATGGATATATTGTTATGACTCCTCTAGGCTCAATGAATCGGTCATAATTGCAGTGGAGTGGTTAGTAGTACTCAAGGCAGCAACACCACAAGGAGAAACAACAACAGTAGCAGCAAGCAGGAAACCTATGCAAGAAAAGGGCAAGAGGAATATTGTTGAAAGCACAGAGATGAAGCATCACTAGAAGTTTAAGGAAAACCCACTTGTGGAAAAGGTAGCTTTATAGATAGATGCGAAGAGGCAAAAACATGATAGGAGGATAGCACAAAGAAAGAGAGAGAAGTAAATGCTAGAAGATGTAGAGAGGATGTTGCAAGAAGTTTGGAAGAAGCTCAAGGAAGAACAAGAGCTACGTAGAAGAGAGAAGGGAGCACAACATGAGCATAAACAGGAATAAGAACAGGAAAAAGAGGAAGTGCAATGCACACAAACAAAGAAAATTGCACCAATATAGGTTGAAGACACTAAAACAACAGTAGATGAGGAATATGGTGAATAGTTGAAGGAACAAGAACTTGCTCTGTAGGATGAACATAGAGTAGAATAGATGGACATGGAGATGGAGTAGCCGGAACATTATCAGGATACCGACCTTATGCCAAAATAAACCAAGGTCACTCCATAGGCTTCACCGGCTCAAACAACGTAGCAAGTATCGAGTGAACAAGGGGATACCATTCTCCTTAAGGGCTATCCAGAAATAGAGGTGTACAACATAGCCTTTGATGAGTCACGACACAAATTTGTACAATCACGTGGAGAGTGTACCTTGGATGAGCATGGGTGATTGTGTCAGATGTATGGAGACATCTAGTCACCTTGGCTAATTCTACAAAGGCTTATGTCGAAGCCACAAGATCGAGTGTTAAGTTATTGATAGAAGAAACTCAGGGCATTGCTCAGGAGTTGCAAGCAGCTAAGCAAAGAGAGGAACAATCAACAAGATCCGTCGGAGTAGAGATGAAGATGGCCATACTTACTGAAGTATCGTCTCTTAAGACAATCATGCGAAGACTTTATGATAGGTTTGTCATAGTGGTAAAAGCAGTTGTCTAGCTACATGGTCATTAGAACCGTTGCACCAAGATAGTGCAAACACTCGTAGAGATACATGCTACAGTTGATCATGTAGAAACATGGACAATGAGGTACAAGGGAGCCCAGATTCACTTGCACAAGATGATGAAGCCACAGGTGGAGTTGAACAAGCCACACACTCAGAGTTAGATCCAGAACTATGGGGAACTGTCGCTGCTCATCACTAGTATTGAGGCTTCGTATGCACGGTTGTACAGGAGTTTGGATGTCATGGTGAGGAAGTGTGCCACCCTGTCAATCGGTACACTCATCGAGTCCAAAGAGAAGAACCAAGTCAGATGAAAGCTCGATGCATACTTTGATCAGTCAGATTTGCAATTTAGCGTAGATAACATGTGGATGTACATCGTCGGTCAGACCTTGCTCAGGACTAAGCTTCACTTGTTATAGGATGAGTTGGATCGAGGTTCCAAATTAGTATACCCGGAAGAAATGGAAGCAAGAGTGCGCTTCCAAATTGACATCATCAAAGAGTACACGGACACCATTGTGCACTCTCAAGCATGGCATCAGTTCATCACCAAGGATCATGGAGAGAAGGTTGATGAACTAGGCTTTCCACAACCATCCCTATCTTAGTGTTGTCTTGTTTGGCTTACTCAAGCCAATTTTGTCCCACATGGGTATATGTGGAAAATGTATCATTTTTGTAAACATGATGTAAAGTGAATTTCCAAGTTTCATTAGTGGAATACAAACAATGATATGTAATGTAAAGAGTCATGAGGGCAGTCCAAGAGTTAAAAAGGGGCATGTCTAGGGTTGCCACACACTTTGTTATAAATACAACCTCATAACTCATAGAACAGGCTTTCGAGAGCCAAGCTTTTTCTATGCATTTCTTAGAGATGGCTTGGAGAGTATTGTGATGAGCCTTGGCTTCTCCATAGTGCAGAGTGAGCACATCTCTTTGGAAGAGCAGACAGTGTTGACTGTAACATTCCACTATTGGAGCTAGTGGTTTTCATGGTTCTATGTATGGCTGGAACTTTCAATTTATATAATATAATAGAGACAACATGTTTCATGCATATGTTGTTATTGTAGTTTGACTATTTTGGTTACTTTAGCGATGTATGTAGTTTTATGTATGCATTGATGTATGGACTACTCCATATGTGATTGTATGAATCTTATTAAAGCATGTTTTTGGTTTAACACATCACTTTGGATTGTCGACTATTCTACTTTTTAGCTTGTGATTTCTTTCAGCTCATGTTTTCCTTTGAGGTTGTGTACTTTTATAGACTTCTAAGGGATACACTTCCTTTCCCCTTTCGTGTGTTAGAAACTCCACATGCATCTCTCTTGACTCGTTGTAAGGTCACACACTTGCTTCCGACAAGGATATCTTGCTTACCTCTGTACACTATCGCAGTCAAGGCATACCTTTACTAGCCACTGCTGGGACTCCTACTCCAAATGGTTGGTCTAGTTGGGACTTCTTACCAGGGGGATCCCCTCACATGTTGGTTGGTCTAGCACCGTTAACATTTTTGGCGCTAGAATGAAGGCTAGATGACAAGATGAGTCCACGAAATATGTTTTGAATCTTCACACATCTATCATGTCTTATGTTACTCTTCGTCCTCTGAGATGTTTGTCTTATAGATATGACTTTGAAATCCTAGAGGATTTCCAGAATCTCTTGTCACAAAACACATATGAAGGTGAAGGCGGAACAACTTGGGAGAGGCATAGTATTGCTTTTTCCAATCTATGTGAAAACATCGAATCCCGTGAGGATTATGTGATCTGCATGCTATTCGCATTCACGCTTCATGAGCACCCATTAAAATGGCTTGTCACACTGATCGAAAAATCTATTCACTCATTTGGTCACTTTGTTTTAGAGTTGTGTCATGCTTTTCATAATTTTGACTGTTAAGAACTTAATAAAAAAATTATCGAATTAGGGAAAGCCCCTGATGAATTCGTGGCACAATTCTGGTATTGCTTTCTTAATCTCGCATTTCAATTCCCAGAGGATGAAATTGATTGGAAATTTCTCAATGAGATATTTCAGTATCTTCTTTACATATCTAAGAATCTGCATATCTTAGAATCATTCAAACCAACCCCAGCATACCTCAATGTTAGAGATGCTAAATCCAAAGGGGGCATGGTTGTTGTCACAAGTGACTGTTTGTCTTCATCTCATCAAACATCTCTAGCCCTGCAATGTGAGGCGGGAGAAGGTGCGCATCTAGATGTTGAACTGTCACATCCTCCCACCCCACCTATTATTGATCATTGTACAAATTCGGCTCACAAGACTGTTGGTTGTCACGTGGAATTGTTTTCCTCAACCTCCGTCCACGAGTTCTGTTGATCCTCCGAATTGTATGTGTTGTGTTCTCCTGTTCTAGACTCCACACTTATTGTTCATGAGGATCAAGTTGTCGACGGAGTTGGTTTTGAGAATCCAACCTGTGCTACCATTTATGATGAGTATGTGTGGAAATCTGAAGAAAACCGAGCGGTGAAGGAAGACCTCCTTTTATCTGCACCTCATACGCTTTTCCCTGAACTCTTTGGTGATTCTTCCATTGTTGATTTTCCGTGTGAGAGTACATTCCTAGGTGCATCTAATTCTTATCATTCATAGAATACACCGGATGTCATTCTAGTATTGCATAGAGGAGAGGACACATCTGTGTTTGCAAATCCACTCAATATTTCATCATTCATTTCTAAAAATATAGAGGGTGAACATTGTTGCTTCTCATCAACCCCTCTGTACGATTCATCAGAATATGAGGATGCTAATGGAAATATCGAATTTTCTGATCGTGGTTGTCATGATATTTTTTTTCCTTCATTCGATCATGATGTTGATTCATTCATTGTCGATATTTCTAAGCCAACCGTCTTCTATGATCTACTTGTTGATGAAGTGGAAACCCCACAAGTTGTTGAGGCACTTCAGCTCGAGCTGATGGTTATGTCAAGTCCTTACTGTCTTGAGGTTGATTCCACTCTAGATCAGAAATATGTTGAAACACCCAAGGCTCCTTGTCACTCACCTATTTGCACTGAATATCAATCTAGTTCACAGAATTCAAATCCTCCACCTAAATCTCACGACCCCATCACTCATGCATTGGAGGAACCCTACATAACGAACACTCTTGCCAAGCATAAGCTATCTTTCTTTGTCATGTTTTCTCATTTTTAAAAATCAAAATAGTATACATGTTTGTCGTCTGCACGTAGTGTGAAGCATGACCATGACACATCTACAAAAGGCTTGCCTTGTGCTTTTATTCTTTTCTTCTATGTGGATATTATTAAACTCGGAACATGTTAGTATTCACTCTTATATCTTTCTTGTTTACTAGTTTACATTTTTATCGATCTCATAAACCACACCTTCACCAACATGGGTCAACCAATGTGCCAATGGCTACATTGGAAATATCACTTCACGTGAGCCAGCCCATGCACTGTTTAGATTAGGAGTAGGATTAGTGTCTTCTTTCTTGCTTTTCTTTGTTTGCATGCTTTCTTTGCTTACTTTGATTGCGTTTCTTATTTGTTTGCTTTGTTTTCTTGCTTTGCTTTCATTTGCTTCTGTCCTTTGATTTCTGTTTGTTTTCTTGTTTTTCACCCATAGGTTTAGTTTTGAATGAAACCATGTGTGGATCTCGAGACACGCAAGGTAAAGAACAAGAGGACTTGTACAACTATCAAAACTCGGTTACCTATTGTCCTCTCTCTTTATGAAAGAGCTTGTTGTCTTTAGTTGATGATACCCTGATGGAAAATACGTTATGTTCAGAGTGAGTCTTGATGAAAACATGGCACTTGCACTTTAATGAGTACCACCTGCTCTAATTGGTTCTTTTGGGTTAACCCTTGACAGTGAAGTCAACTAGAGTAAGATGAGGGGGAAAAACTTAACAAGTAGTGTCAGAGGTATACATAAAATACTTCTCTGAAGGGACAACCTCTTCTACTCTCAATAAGCCGGGATCCATCTTCCGCCTCTGAAATAAATAAGTGCCTATGCACAGATCTTTGAAAAATGAAAAAATAAACAAGGAGAACGAACAGAAACGCTTCCTGCATAGAGAGGTGATGCAAGTAACTCCGTCGGGATACTAACTAGGCTCACTGGCGGTGGAGTGATGCTTGTGTCCCTGTGTGACTTCGTCGGGGTACTGTCTAGGCCTATTGGCAGCGGAGCAACACCAGAGATGAAACTAAGTCTCTGACATATTTATTGTTTGTGCGCCAATCTACCCTCATCCCCAATCAAAACAACTGACTTGAATTGGTTTGGAATGTGTGTTGACTATTCAAGAGAATGGTAAGGGACTATATCTTTAACTCAAGCTTAGTGTTGGATCCATGACGATCAAAGAATCAAACAATACTTCCATAGGAGTTGGACTCACTTTTCATGAAAATGGTCCATACAAAGAGTTGGAGTTCTACAAGTGTGTCGCCAATGTTGTAGTGGCTACAACCACCCTCCAAAATTTTTCCTTTGCTTTGTTTTGGAGCCTCTGTCCTTGAAATCATAATAACTACATTGCACTAATCATAACTTGTGTTTATTTGAGTTCATCTGTCATTTCATAAATTGTGTTCAACTCAATTGTTAAGTCGGTCAACCACAAGCACACCCACCACTTGGTTCACATCCAGTCAACTGGCTATTGGGTAAGACTGCTCAAACCTGGAGGGCAACTTTCCTTCCTGTTTCTAGGAAAACTAGTGTCTTGTCGAACGACTAGCCCTCTGGGTTTGGCAGCTACCCTAGAAACAATAGTTTAAAGCAATTCAATGATTTCTTCTATGTGTAATAGATAAGAGAAAGATAATGGAACCAACCTGGAACTTCCGCTTAATCCCTTGCTTGATCTCTCTCCCCCTTGACAGAGCTTGCAACTCCTCTCCGTACTTAACCCGCTTGGAGAGTACCTGCACAAGTACAGCAACAAAGAACCGTCAAAGCATCATGATCTATTACAACATAAACATTACAGAATCAGATATATAATGAACATATAATAGAATTCACAAATGATAAAATTCACAATTGCATAATCATATGGACGAAAAATTGAAGAACTTTATTAATAGAAGGGAGAATTACAACCCAGATGTTTGATCCAGCATCATCCTCCCAGCTTCAATCCCTCTTCACCTCATGAAATAGCAAGATCACTCCAACAATACAATACTCTTTCCTCAATTGCAAACTATCAACACTTCCTTGCAATTCACAATATTCCAGCCTCCTGGATCTATTAGATGAGGGGTCCATTTATAGATGTGTGCAAGGGTGTGAGTCATCCACGGGGTTTGATTAGTGTCATTCCACTTGGAGATTTCTTGGATCTCTTACTCATCCCTGGGCGAATTCAGAGAGGCAAGTGGCATAGGAGAAGTTTCTAGAAGATTCCATGAGCAACCACCTAGCAAATTGTCTCGAACATTTGCCCATCCTCGCCCATCGCACCCTATAGAAGACCCAAATAGTATGCATCACACTTTACCAATGAAGCAGTCAATATGGTTCATTTTAAGCCATTTCTGGATGGTTTCTCAGGTGGAACTTTTGGGGAATGATGTAATCAGATGACTATGTTCTTTTATGGTATGAAACAACTCTTTTAGGGGTTGATGAGCCCTAGTTTATTGACATATAATTTTGGGTTTGATGTGCCAAAATATGTCTATAACAGTTGCCTCCTAAATCATGATGTCATAAATATTGATGTTGGGTGAAATGCTTTATCATGAGGATCCCTGGTTTAGAACTGGAAAATGACCTGCATAAGTTACAATACAATACATCATCATAATATAATTTTTATGATCTATCTGAGGTAAGCATTCCCATGCTCAGCTTTATAAATTCATTTCATGTACATAGACTAGATAGTCGTCTATAGATGCAGACTAGTGATTCTTCAGATGTAGAGTCATCGTCCATGGTTCGGATGACCATCTGTGTAGTGCCTTTTTACATTTGATGTTTTTATATTCCTGAATATAGCGCAGCCCGGATGGATGAAACTAGATCCGGGGTCTTCAAACTCATTCAATCTTCGCTCGATGTACGAGTCAATCCATGTGAAGAGATGTTCTGAAGTCGAAAATGGAAAGGCATTGCCAGATTACTAGACAATAATGTGAGCTATTAATAGATGCAAGAGGAATCACCGATAATGATAATGACCTTCAAGGTACTATATTACAATTCATGTGTTGTGACTATATGATCCGATGTCGAACACCATGCAAAATCTTTTGGTCGAAGGCCATTGATGTCAACCTGTCGCCAGAAGTGAGAAACTTGCCATTGATGTATGCAAGCTTCAAAGCACTGAAAGGGTTGTTTCTAAGTCAAATTCTTGGATAATGTGTTGAAATCGACAAGAAGTGACTCATCGTAGGAGGGCCTTGATGTATCCCACATCAACGACATGAAATGAAGCAAATGATTTATAGAGGTGAAAATGGACTGACAACACAAGGTTCAGGAATGGCGGTCATGAAAAAATGAAGGTTGGAGGTATTGTAGTGGATGAGACATTAACTGGATTGTGATTTCTCAACTGAATGACTTCTCTTGAACATGTCGGTGAAACTGAGATGGATTGGTAGCATTAACCCCAAAATATGGATGGTATGAAAGACCAATGTTGAGATGACCGGTGAACAGAATAACCCAACCTGACTCAATCATGGTGATGAAGTGAAAGTGTCATGTTCAAGAGTGACCTACTACCATAAATTCTTCAAGTTTTTTCCCTTTTTCCCCAGTCATTGCTGACCAGTACCTCTTTATTTTTGTCACTATGTTTTAATGAGTCTAGCGACAGTGAAAATCGGTCTTGTCTAGAATGAACAAGTTTGTCGCTATTATTTTAACAAGTTTAATGACAAGGATAACTCGGTCCTTTTCATGTTTAGAGAGTTTGAAAAGGGATCAAAAGGAAACTCCAAAATTTCCTTTTCGTAAAATAATCTCTCAGGTCCAAAAAAGGATAAAATAATACAAAATGGATGACTTTTCTGATCACCTTAATGAGCCGAAAAAGACAAGTGCTCAATTTTTTTTTGAGATAATCCCTCGGGTCCAAAAAAGTATAAAATCATACAGGAGGGATGACATTTCCAATCACTTTAACGAGCTGGAAAGGCCAGCATTCGACAATCTTTTCATATTTAACGAGTCTAAAAAAGACTTTAAAGGAGACTCGATTTTGACATTTCCAATCACTTTAACGCGCTGGAAAGGTCGGCACTCGACAATCTCTTCATATTTAATGAGTCTAAAAGGGGTTTAAAGGAGACTCGATTTTGAGGAACGAGTGGTATCTAGGGTAGCAATTGGTTCCGATGAATTTGGAACTTCTCAAAACATGGTGAGTTCTATGAAGAGGCTGGCTAATAAGACCACTCGTCGCAATTGTTCCTCAAAAAGGGTAAAACAACCAAGTGAAAGTGTATGATCGGCCAAAGGGATGGAGCTGATGGTAGGTACACAACCAAGGCTCAAATGCTGATAGAATGGCAATCACAAAGGTTAATTACATGAAGGTGGGTTCATATTTTGACAAGCTTGAACCATGGGGTAACTATGCTTGGTGGGTTCATTTTTTTTGACAAGCTTGAACCATGGAGGAATTATGCTTGGTGGGTTCATTTTTTGACAAGCTTGAACCATGGGGGAACTATGCTTGGAAACGGTTTCATTTTTTACATAAGCTCTAAATGACAAAACTAAAAATTGAAAATGAAAATGGAAAATGGAAATGAAAATGGTTTGAATGACCCCAGCATGATGAAAAGGAGAGTCTCCTATAACCAGATGGAAATCACTGTGGTTAGGCAGGACGGTTTCATCCGAAATAGAGAAAACACCTCCTTGGCTTTGTCCAGAATAGACAAAGGTGAATGGTGTGTCATACCAATCACATAACCTACAGGGAAACTTATCTTTACAGCTAGGTGTGTCCAGAATAGACAAGGGTGCATGCCCCCAAGATTCGTTACATTCACCAGATTACTCTTGGCTATCAGGTGGATTGAATGAAGGTTCAAGTGATATTGATGACGTAAATGGACCATTTAGGGATGATGATTGACTTGGAGCTATATTTGTACTGGGAAATGAAAGTTGGTCAATGGTGACTATCTTGCCTTCATGCAGGAAACACATCACTCGGAAGAGTGTTGAAACAATAGCTTCCACGTTAAAAACATAGTCGCGCCCAAGAAGCAAATTGTAATCTAACGGTCCTGGGACTATCATCAAGTTCAAGTGAACGGTTTTCCTTCCCAAATTGATAGGTAACTTAGGAAGGATCCGTAACGGTCGACTGGTTCCTTTGTTAAAGCCTAACAAATTCTGTGTAATAGGCATAAGCGGTGGTGAACCAAACGCTTTCCAAGCAGCTGAGGAAAGGATACTCACTGATGCACCTTCATCTATGAAAATGCTAGACATGATCATTTTACAAACTTGTACAATGATCCGGAAAGGTACATAAGAAGGAAGGCGGTATCTTGCTAGTCGATTCCAATCAAAGGAAGTGACTAGACTACTTGGAGGGGGTACCGAATAAATGGGTGAATTAACCCCTTATGTTACAAGGACTGGAAGGTTTTCCTCCTGTCTAGATGGAACAGGAAGATTGCCCCCAAGTTCATTGAATCTGTAGTAACAAAGATAATTTGAACGGTATCATTTCCAATCTCTTCGGGAAAGGTACGATTAGTTGAAGGTGAAATTGGGTCAATTGTTACCTCGACCTGTTGACTTTGGTCGGACAAAGACTCATAAGATTCACTTTCAGAGAGAGTGGTTTCGACCAATGGTTGATTTAAGTCAGTAAGCTTTTCAACTAGTAAAGGACTTAGGGAGAGTTTCTTGTAACTAGATGGAAATCGCTGCGGTGAAGCAGGACGATTATCCAACACTCTTTTTCCTTCATCCAAAAAGGGACAAAGGTGAAGGGCATGGTTATCTTCACATAACCTACACAGAAACTTAACCTTTCTCCTCTGTCCATGAACTTTACTATCACTAGTTGAAGGTGTGTTACCAACTTGATCTCCAGAAGTTGATGACACGGGATGTGTGAACGGAGAGACCATTCTTTCAAGATCTGAGGAGAGCAAGGATAGTCTCAATGAAAATGGTCACCCGCACAAATTATGCATGGAAATTTGTCTTTGGGAAGTTTAATGTGCGGAGTTTCACCAGATGATGCATTCAAAGTAATGGTTGCTTGGTTGCCCCTTTGCTGAATTGGCTTCTTCTTCTTCTCCTTCCCTTTCTTCTTCTTCTCAGCCACCTGGTTACTAGTATCACTACTTTCACCAAGCGAAGAGGAAGAAGGGGAGGGAGAAACAAATGACGAAGAAGGCGAAGGGTCAACTTCAAGATCAATTGGAGGTTGATTCGATTGTGGAGGAATCACGGAATTTTGAACCATAGAGGTTGAAAACAACCATACTAGTAGGCCAATAGTAAGTCCCGGAAGGGATGATCTAGCCATATAAGGAGCACCAATATTTCCCCAAGAAGGAAAAGGACGAGGGTTCCCCTCAAAAGGGATTCCTTGATTGGTGGACTCCAGATTTGTCTCCATATATCTCAACCTAAGATCAACTAATGAATAGGGATATTATTCCGAATTCAATAAGTTTAAATGACACTTTGACACAACTTTGCTTTTTCAGTTTCTAAGAGTTGAGAAAAAGCTAAAGATGACTCTAGTCTCCTTCGATTTTTAATGAGTCTGAAGCGACAAGTGCTCGGATGGACCTTTTCTTTTAAAGAGTAAAAAAGGAACGAAAGTGACTACTCTAGAAATCTAGACAGAGGGATTACCAAACCAATCACAAAACTACAATATACACCTTGGTGATAAATTAAAGAGAAATTACCAAGGACTTATGTACGGCAATCAATATTCTTGAATGTTGTGTTCAGTGCATTGCGATCAATAAGACGGCAGACTCAGCTTCCTATGGATAAAGGATATAATCCTATTGTGGTCTCCCAATATATACACGATGGTACGGGGAGCACAAGTCCGTGCTAGTACTTGTCGTATCAAAGAGGAGGAATCACCCAACCTTCAATGAAAATGATAGTTACTAGTTTTTACGACGCCGGAACACGTCTCTAGCCTAGACCTCTAGATATGTTGTGTTAAGTTCCAAAGCATTGTTAGGTTCATTGAAATTCACTTTAAACTTGATCTTGTTTAGAGTTTTCCTTTCAATGGTTCACCACGTGATGATGATTTTGAAATTCCTAAAACACAATCTACAATGATAAACAATCTTTGTTTATTTTGAGCAATGAAAATCCTAGCTACTAGGGAAAGAAGATTACAATTCTTTCAAACAAAGAGCAAAGAGCACACACTAGTGCATTTTCCTAAATCATTTTTTCGCACACAAAATAAAAATGCTAAGTGCAAATGCATGTATTTGTTTTCGTTCTCATTAATGTGAAAAATTCAGAAAATGAAAACTAAATGCAGCAAAGATCTGAAATATTTCACTCAAAGCGACATTTTCAACAATTTCTTTTTCAAAAGAGAAAGGAGGACTCCACGACACTTTTCAATTTGAATAAAAAAAAGCTTTCAACACTTCGAAATATAAACAAATCAAACTAAATACATGAAGAAAAGTTCAATCAACTATCCAAGGAAGGAAGAATTCACGACACTTCTCTTTTCGACACAAAACGACAGTTACGACACTTTTTGTACCAAAGCGATAGATCGATTTAAGCAACTTTTCGACAAAGGATTGTAAATGATGAACAAATACAGAAAAAAATTTACTAATCCTAATCTAATGGAGGCTGATCTATGTGATGCAAGTAGGCTTCAGTAAGGAGGCAATGTTCATAAGCGGCAAAATAACTTAAACAAGACTAAAAACAAGGTAAAAAACCCCCAATTTCTAGAAAGGAAAAAGGGTTTAGTCAGTCATCGCACCTGGGCTTCATAGAAACAGGGATGCATCGCACTTACTACACTCGAGAGGTGTGATGCATACTAGGTTACAGTGACAGACAGTGCGATGGGCCAGGGAGCACAACTGAAATGGGTTTTGGCTCAGATGTGCAACTGTTTTCAATGAGCTAAGCTAAGCTTTGATGGACAATAAAGAGAAAAGTATGGAGGAATGCCTTGAGAGTTTTCTGAGCTACCAAAAGGGAATCTAGATGTGCTTTTAGGTCAAATTTTTAATTCATAAACTAAACCAGAGATTGACTGAAGCAACATTCATCTACTTTGCAATTGCAGAGCAAGAGTAGTTCGAAGGCTACCTGGATCACTTCAAGCTCTTTCTATAGTTTATAAAACAAACAATAACAACAAACAAACATCTATTCTTCCCCAGCAGAGTCGCCAATTTGTTTCCGAGAAAACTAGTGTCTTGTTGAATGAATAGCCTTTTAGGTTTGGCAGCTACCCTAGAAACAACAATTTAAAGCAATTCAATGATTTCTTCTATGTGTAATAGATAAGAGAAAGATAATGGAACCAATCTGGAACTTCCGCTTAATCCCTTGCTTGATCTCTCTCCCCCTTGACAGAGCTTGCAACTCCTCTCCATACTTAACCCACTTGGAGAGTACCTGCACAAGTACAACAACAAAGAACCGTCAAAGCATCGTGATCTATTACAACATAAAAATTATAGAATCACATATATAATGAACATATAATAGCATAATTCAAAAATGATAACATTTACAATTGCACAATTATATGGAAGAAAACTTGAAGAACTTTATTAATAGAAGGGAGAATTACAACCCAATTGTATGATCCAGCATCATCCTCCTAGCTTCAATCCCTCTTCACCTCATGAAATAGCAAGATCACTCCAACAATACAATACTCTTTCCTCAATTACAAACTATCAACACTTCCTTGCAATTCACAATATTCCAGCCTCCTTGATCTCTTAGATGAGGGATCCATTTATAGATGTGTGCAAGGGTGTGAGTCATCCATGGGGTTTGATTAATGTCATTCCACTTGGAGATTTCTTGGATCTCTTACTCATCCCTAGGTGAATTCAGAGAGGCAAGTGGCATAGGAGAAGTTTCTAGAAGATTCCATGGCAACCACCTAGCAAACTGTCTTGGACATTTGTCCATCCTCATCCATCGCACCCTATAGAAGGCCCAAATAGTATGCATCGCACCCTGGTAGTGTACCACTTAGTATGCATCACACTTTGCCAGTAGAGTAGTCAGTATGGTTCAATTTAGGCCATTTCTGGATGGTTTCTCAGGTGGAACTTTTGGGGAATGATGTAATCAGATGACTATGTTCTTTTAGGGTATGAAACAACTCTTTTAGGGGTTGATGAGCCTTATTTTATTGACATATAAGTTTATGGTTGATGTGCCCAAATATGTCTATAACACTTCCCCTCCAGCAATGCACAGAGCATCCTAGCAGCTTCTCTACAATCAAAAACTGCGCCAAAAATGTATAATTTCAGCCAACTATACTACCATCCAAAAATGCACAGAAACTGGCCTAGCTACACTGCTCTCGAGAAATGTGTAGAGAAACCAAGGCCAGTTGCACTATTCTCTAGAATTGCACATAACTAGCTAGCTACACTGCCCTCCAAAATGCACAGAACTAGCCAGCTGCAATGCCCTGCGCAAATACATAGAGCAAGCCATCATCAATGCTCTGGAAAATTGTGCAGATCTGGCTAGTCAGTCAAGGCCTCTCAGTCCAGAAAAAACGCAAAGTTTTCCTTCACTAACTATCCATCACATGTGCCGGTATGTTGTGTGGTTCCCTCCAGAACTACACAATCCTTCTTTTCAAATCAGACAACTTTTCTTGAAAAAGAAATAAACAAAAAATGAAAAAGAATCCCTAGACTCTAGGGATCTATTTTTAGCAACGGGATTTACATGCAAAATCATTTTTAAAAACTTCCTACCAAGTGTTGTTTTTTCCTAGATTTGTGGCATGTGCTTCATAAACCCTAACTCCTCCAAATATATTTTTTCAACACCTTAGATCTCATTCTTCATAATCTATCTTGGATCTCTTGCATTTTTGAGGCATCTAGGAACCTTTGGCACAGTAGGAGCAACTTTTTCGGGTAAGTTTTGTTTTTCATGCCTTTTGCTGCTTTTTTGTTTCTTTCTAGTTTTTGGCTTGTACGAGTTTGTTAACTTGGTTTTACTAAATTAATACTATCATTTAAATTCATTTTAGTTGTAGAATATTCGTTTCAAGTTTCACATTACCTTCCCTTAGTCTCGCATGCATAACACTGTTTCTGCACTCAATGTCGCCATTTCAAAGACTCACTTCATGAGCTTCTTGATTTTGTCTTTTAACTAATTTCTACACTTGCTCGAATCACATGCATATTTATTTCACTCAGATCTTCACTAGCTTCGCACACACATTCACTTCTTCGTTTTTTTGGGTTGCCATTGGGCATGTTCGAGTTGTCTCGACCTCGATCCTATGTCTCCCAGCAAGTTTTGCGCATTCCTGGCAGTCAAGGCTCTGCCTTGCCTCCAGGAATTGTGTATTGGCTACCCAAATTGTCCACAGGTTGTGATCTACGCAATCCTGGGAGACAATGCCTATTCCTACCCACTATAACTGCAGAATGCGCAATTCTGGCCAGCAACCTGGCCTGACTGTTTGGTGCATTGCGCAGTTTTAGTCAGCAACCTACCTCTTTGGACTGTGCATTGCATAGTTTTAGTCAGTCACCTACCTCTTTGGACTGCGCATTGTGCAGATATATCTAGTAATCAGCCTCACTGGAAGTTGGGACTGCACAATGCGTACTTCCAATTGATGGTCTCCAAGATTCCCGAGGTTAATGCTGTGTAATATTGCCCAGCAGTCACTAGTTTGTTTTCGAAATGTTTCTCAAAGTTGTTTGATGTTTTTAGCTGACATTGTCTCACCATGAGTATCTTCTCTGTCTCCAAATACCACAATTCTTTGAGCAGCTTCTCAATTGTACAATATCATGGCCTCCAAGAGAGCTGGATCGAAAGACATAGTTGAAAGCAATACTAGGGATGTGGTTGAATAGGGGTCAATGAGCTTTCCCGTGTACACACACACAACTGTTCATTGAGAAGGACATCAAGATCACATGGCAAAATATCAACACCATCTTCTCAGGAAGCTTTGAGGAGAAATTAGGACGATCAACAAGTCTATATGAACATCCATAAGTCAGGACTATACAAGGTTCCATGCAGGTTTCCCATGTTCCCTTGCAGAGATGTGATCCATTGGATTGTCTCACACACTGACCTTGAGACAATGATACTGAGAAGTGTCAGTGGAGCAAGGCTTTCTCCCTTCAGGACGGAGGATTATGAGGAGATATATCATTTTCCATTCCTAGTGAGCAAGATGAATGCACCGTTTTACATTACCAACGACAACACAGACATAAGAGATATCTTGAAGCATTGTGTAACAGAGCTGACAAATTTCAGGATGGCACCCAACCAGATATATAGGATGAAGACACTCAAGAAGGCGTATCAGTTCTTGGTCATCTTCGCATGCCTCTTTTATGGCCAAGGGAGTACAAAAACCTTCACGGAGAGTTGGGTTGTTATGTTGGATCACCTATAAAGTGAGGGAAAACCATTCAAACGGTCTGACATGTTGGATCTACAGTTGAAAGTGCATCTATCCAATGCTTAGAGTCCACCCAAGGATTAACAAGAGAAGTTCCTCATGTTTTCCTACCTGCTCAATGCAATCTATGCCCGTCAATAGTTTCCTGGCATGGGTTGGGTATGGACACCTTCAGAAAATTCTATGAACATATATTGCAAGTTGCTCTGAAATTGTAACTACCAATGAGTCATGGCTAGAATATGTGACCAATTCATCTCCCCTCTGTACACAATGATTTTTTAACAATATCTACCTTGCATGTCTCAAGCATAAATGGAGGCATTTCTGAACATTGCAGATTGGTATGCCTCACCTGAGGGAACCTTCATTAGGATCTAGAACATGGAGAAAACTTTGAATGTATTGCCAAGGTTTTACAGGGACAACTTGGTCATACAAGAGGTTGCATACCACATCTCGACGGGGTTGTTAGCTGCATTGCACAGGAAGAAGAAGGCACCATGGCCAACACTTCCTTTGTGAATTGGGTTGGAAGTTTGAAAGAAGCATATGCCGAAGTGGAAGACTTCAAGAAGTTTAATTTTAGCACCAAGAGTTTAAACCCGTAAAACCCACATATTTTATGTAGGGACCACTGTGCAAGAGTGTATTATCCTTGGATCCACGGGGAGTGTCATTGGCCAGAGGAAGACCCATGGAGATATTGTTACAACTCCTCTAGGCTCAATGAACTGGTCAGCATTACAGTGGAGTGGCTAGCAGCACTCAAGGTAGCAACGTCACAGGGAAGCAACAATGACAACAATAGTAAGCATTAAACATGTGCAAGACAAAGGCAAGAGGAATATTTCCAAAAGCACATAGATGAAGCAAAGCTACAATTTAAGGAAGACCCAATTGTGGAAAAGGTATCTTTGGAGATATATGTTAAGAGGTGACAACACGGTAGGAGGATAGTGCAAACAAAGAGAGAGAAGCAAAGGTTGGAAGATGCAGAGAGGATGTTGCAGGATGTTCGGTAGAAGCTCAAGGAAGAACAACAGTTGTGTAGAAGAAAGAAGGAAGTGCAGCATGAGCATGAACAAGAACAGGAACATGAACAAGAGGAAGTGTAAGGAGCATAGACAGTGCAAACTGCACCAATACAGGTTGAAGACTCTAAACTAGCAGCAGATGAGGAATAGGGTGAGTAGCCGCAAGGGCATAGGAACTTGCTCTGCAAGATGAAAAAATAGTAGAATAGATGGACATGGAGATGGAGCAGCTGGAACAGGATCAAGATACCGAACTCATGCCAAAATAAACTGAGGTCACTCCACAGGCCTCACCAGCACCAATAGTAGACCAAGTCTCGAGTGAACAAGGGGATACCATTCTCCTTGAGAGTCATCCGGAAATAGAGGTGTACAACATAGCCTTTAATGAGTCACATCATAGAGTTGTACAACAATGTAGAGTGCATACCCCGGATGGGCATGCATCACCTGCGCACTTAGAAGATAGGATGATTGTGTAAGATGTATAGAAACATCCAACCACATTGGCCGATGCTACAAAGGCTTATGTCGAAGCCACTAGCTTGAGTGTTATGTTCTTGATAGCAAAAAACAAGCGCATGGCTAAGGAGTTGGAAGTAGCTAGGCAGAGAGAGGAGCAATCAATTGGATCCTCCAGAGCAGAGATGAAGATGGCCATAGTTGCTGAAGTATTGGCTCTTGAGACAGTCACGCAGAGACTCTATGGCAGGTTCTTCACCGTGCACAAGGCAGTTTTCTACCTACATGCTCATCAACAACATTGCACCAAGATAGCATGAACACTCACAGACATACATGCTACAGTTAATCATGTACAAACATGGACAATGAGGTATAAGAGAGCCTCGCTTCACTTGCACAAGATGACGAAGCCATAGGTGGAGTTGGACAAAGCATGCATCCGGAGTCAAATCTGGAACTATGAGGAACTTCCGCCATTCATCACTAGTATTGAGGCTTCGTATGCACTTTTATACAAGAGTTTCAATGTCTTGGTGAGGAATTATGGAACCCCATCAAATGGTATGCTCATCACGGCCAAAGAGAAGAACCAAGTCATACTAGAGCTCAATGTGTACTTTCCTCAGTCGATGCTCACGACCACCAATGCATATTTGCAAGTCATCACAAATAACATGCGGATGTACATCATTGGTCTGGCCTTGCTCACGACTAAGCTGTGCATGTTACAAGATGAGTTGGATTAAGGTTCCAAATCAGTATAACCAGAAGCAATGGAGGCAAGTGTTTGCTTCTAGAAGGACATCATCAAAGAGTACACAAACACCACTGCGCACTATCAAGCATGGCATCAGTTTGTCACTGAGGATCATGGAGAGGAGGTGGATGAGCTAGTATTTCCACTATCATACCAGTCTTACTGTTGTCTTGTCTAGCTGACTTAAGCCAATTTTGTCCCACATGGGTATATGTGGGAAATTTATCATTTTTGTAAACATGATGTAAAGTGAAATTCCAAGTGTCATTAGTGGAATAAAAACAGTCATATGTAATGTAAAGAATCATGAGGGTAGTCCAAGAGTCACAAAGGGGAATGTCAAGGGTCACCCCACCCTTTGTTATAAATAGAACCTCATAACTCATAGAACAGGATTTTGGGAGCCAAGAGAGCACATCTGTTTGGAGGAGTAGGTAGTGTTGATTGTAACATTCCACTATTGGGGCTAGAGGTTGTCATGGTTGTATGTATGGATGGAACTTTCACTTTATATAATATAATAGAGCCAGCACATTTCTTGCATATATTGTTATTGTAGTTCGACTATTCTAGTTACTTTAGCAATGTATGTAGTTTTACTTACACATTGATGTATGGACTACTCCATATGTGATTGTTTGAACCTTATTGAAGTGAATTGTTGGTTTAACTCATCACTTTGGATTGTCAACTATTCTTCTTTCCAACTTGTGATGTCTTTCATCTTGTCTGTTCCTTTGAGGCTGCGTACTGTTACAGGCTTCTAATGGATACACTTCTTTTCCCCCACCATGTGTTAGAACCCCCCATGTATCTCTCTTGACTCGCTGTAAGGTTACACACTTTCTTCCGGCAAGGATATCTTGCTTGCCTCAGCGTGCTATCATAGTCAAGGCATAACTTTACTACCCACTGCTAAGAATCCTACTACAAATTATCTGAGGTCTAGTTGGGACTTCTTACTGTGAAGATCCCTTGACATGTTGGCGAGTCTAGCACCATCAACAACTATCAAAGAAGGATACCTATTTTGGATACTAAATTCATAAATTCCTCCAAAAGGAAAATTATGGCATAATATTTGGGAGGATGATTCTATTCCCAAAATCAATGTCCTTTGTTGGGTTATAACTCATGGTAAATTGTGGATATGTGACCATATTTAGAAGATATGAATATAAGGTCTTACGGAATTCCCTCTATTTATTGACCAAAATGAAATAGTCCATGATATTTTCTTACAATATAGTTATATTCGACAAATCTGGTGTGATATCCCATGTGGGTTAATTTCCCTTGCAATAATTGTAAATAATTCCCTTGTAATTATGTAATTACAAAAAATAAAAGAGACTGAGAAATGGGCACATATTCCATTGCTTGAGGAGTTGTTTGTTTTAAATATCAGTCATGGGCTCACTGAGTGGTGTTAATGGAGTTGACTTTGTTACTAAATTCAACAGGAAAAATGAAGGATATGCCCATGTGTCTTTTGGGCATGAATATGAGCAAGAAAGGGACAACATTTAATGAAGAAGAGTGGCCACATTGCCCAAGGTAGTTAGATCATGTAGAACCTGCCGGAAGAGGACTCCTTTATGGAGAGAGAACAAAGAATGACGGGGGGAATGCGAGCTAGGAAAATCATCTTAGAGACTGAAGGAAGAGAGGTGGGGTGTGAAGTAGGAAAAGAGGAGGTTGGGGAAGGTTCATGGGGGAAATAAATGACCATAAAAATGCCATACACATGGTAAAAGAAAGGGAAACATGAAAATAGGAGGTCGAGAGAATCTTGAGGACCAACCACATCATTGAGAGAGCAGAGAAGATACAAGAACTCAGAGAATTCAAGGAGAAGAGAAACTCTGATGGCAGCTAGTTGAGAAACTCATGGGACTTGTTGGATGATAATCATAAAGTAATGGATATGCCCTACAGAGCTAGCTGAGAGGGATTTTTAACACATCCCCCAACAGGTCCATGATATATTGGACAAAGCCAATCCCAAGTACAAGAAGCTCCATGATCAACATCAGGTGTCGCTCAAGTTCTAGGTGGGCAACAAAGTTTGTTTACATTTACAAATGGAGCACCTTGTTGGACCCGACCACAAGCTTTTCCCACTCTGATATGGGCCATAAACCATCACCAAGGTTGTAGAGGACAATGTCTTCGAGCTCAACATTTCTCCATTCCTTGGTCTACACCCAGTGTTCAATGTAGATCACCTTCAACCATACTTTCCACCATTGTTGGACACATCCTACATTGCAGAGCAACTCACACCAATAGAGCTAAATCTAGATTGTATAGAACAGGATATAACTGATCAAATCATGAACACACATATCAATAACACTTGCCAACAGAGGATCCAGCTATATCGAGTTGTCAAAGTAGGCCAACTCCTTCAATAGGGACCAGGTTTAATATAAATTTCCTCACCTCATGGAGGATCTACACGCATTGGGGACCATTGCTTCCTACAGAGGGAGGAATGATCCAAGTGGATATTGGTGGCCACCCACCTATTCCACCTAGACCTCTAGTCAGTTTCACTCGTTTCCTTGTTTATTGCAATATTTACTATTTTTAGCATTTTTTCAGGTCTTGAACTTCCAGAGAAATTTTTACCCCCTAAACGACATTTTTTTGAGGTTTGTAGAAGGTTAATGCATATCAAAAATCCTATAGTACTCAGAGAGATCTTTCCAACAAGGTATCGTACACGGCAAACATAGATAATATGACCAAGTTACGACCCTAGAAAGTTGGCTTCCCAACTAACCCCAACGGGGCCCACAAACTCTTGGTGTTCCATCTCGTGGGGTTAGGGTTTTGGTTGTTTAGGGTTTTCCCTTATTGTTCAATAAAAAATAGGCCCTTGAGCCTCATTGTAACATAGTTCAGAGGCTTGTAATCGCCACATCTCTTCTCAGAGATAAGCTACCATCGCCTGAGCTAGTTTATTTCCATTTTGTTTGTAAGCATACTTCAGTATTCGATATTAATGAAATGAAGTGTTATTTATATTGCATCTTTGTATTTATGGTTATATTTTTAATTTGTTGCATTCCTGTTTAAGTTCAGATCAAAGAGCGAGGAAACTTGTCATTGATGTATATAAGCCCCAAGGTGCTAGAGGAAGAGTCTCTAAGTCAACTTCTTGGATAATGAGCTAATGTCGATAGGATGTGACTCATCACATGATGGCCTTGATGTATCCCCCATCAACCACATAAAATGGGTATCATGATTTGAGGTGGAATGACATTGATGTGGTATTGGTTCAGGAACAACAAACATGGAATGAAGGCTTAAGAGTATCATAATAGATATCAATTGAATGACTTCTCTTGACGATTTCAACAACATTGAATGGAGTTGGCAACATTGACCCAAAACCAAAAGTAGAGGCCTTGATATGGTAGGATGAACCAAAAATACAAGAATATTTCCTAACTCAAAAGCCACAGAGATGAAGTGGAAGACCGTCGTGTTCAATAGTGACTCGCTGCCATTAATAAGTGGAGTATCCCATTTTCCCAATCTCCCCAACCATTTTTGATCAGTTACTCTTTATTTTTTACAAGCTTGAGGAGGATAATATATAGTAATTGTATTCTAGAAAATAAATAAATTAACACATCTAAGAAACCCTTAGAAGAGAAACAATATGCTTATATACATTAAAAAAAGATAGGGAAAGTATAAATCTAGTAAAAGTAGAATGTTATGTTGGAATGTTTTTAGAAAGACACTAATGGATAAATTAAAAAAAAATAAAAGGAAAAGTTGTTGTTTAGCATTTAGCACAAAGAAAAATATTCTTGAAATAAAATTGAAACCTACAACGTTGAACCTCAATGGTTTTAAACAAGATGTATGCTCATATCAAGCAACCACAATTTAACCATCACTATAATAAGAAGGTGAGAAAAAAGTCATACATATATATTAATCTGCAAGTGAAGAAAGAAACCTACAATTGTAGCCAAATGAATTGGTTGAGCAATGGAAAAAATTTAAGACATAGAAATAAACCCTCTGAGGGTAGAAGAAACCCTCATATAAAAAAGAGAGTACAAAACTATTCATACGAAACAAATTATTTACAAGGAAATGGGCATTTCCCTTAAACATTCCTAGTAGTAATTCTAGAAATGAAAAAATATGTTTATTGTGAGTTTGGTGCCTTAAGTTTAAAAAACCTAACATTAAATCCAAGCTAGCCCAAAGTAATCAGGAAGGGCATGTTAATGTTTGTAGCTTGGGAGGTACTCCAAGCCTTGGTGGTCGAGGGTTTGGAGGAAGGAACTCCACAAGTGGCCTTATGGGCTTGAAACCCAGATTTGGGGTTTTTCACCCATCGACGTTTGGGCCAAAACCATGGAGAAAATTGGACATATTATGGATGGAGATGATAGAGGATGTTGTGACGAATCTAACGCAATGAAAATAACCAAAATCTGACATGTAGAAATGGAGATATGAATTTTTGAAGTTAGAAGGTGGGCTTGTGGGTTGAGTTTCAATTAGGCTTGAGTCGGACAAGTCACATGATGATTTATTAAGCCACCTTAGAATAATTCTTTGGAGCCCACTTTTTTAATATAAATAAGAGGTGATGTTCGGTCATTTTTTTATCCAAAGTGCAATAGAAGGACAACAAAGGAGTTAAGAAAGAGGCTCGTATAAGAGGAAGATAACTTCTGTTTCGGTTGCAAATCCTAGGAGCATACCTCAATGAAGATTGAAGCATTATTTTTATGATTTCTTAAGACTATTTGAGGGCCGAGTTGGATCAGATTGCAGGTCGAGTTGATTGGAAAAGGTTTTGGATTGTTTTGAGTATGTTTGGGGCGGTCTTTTTCTAGGCGCAGTCCCTGTCTTGTTGTAGACCTAGATTGAAACATGTAGCTTCATGTGGATAGGGACTAAATTCCCACAAACACGGGACAATCATTTATTTAGGGTGCCGAAAATTTTCCTCAAGCTAGACGGGTGAGTTGAGAAGGCTAGTAGGCCTAAGTGTGGGTGGAAACTAGCCCTAATAGACAATGAAGGAAGGAGGAGCAGGGGATGAGGACGTTGCAACTGTAGAGAAGCATATGAGGCAATTTAAAGGCGATAATGTGGACCATGGTTATGCCCTCACCAGGTCTCAATGCTATAGCAGTTCGAACACCAGACCTAAGGTATGTTTGCAGCTTGTTTTGACTTTTTTTGGGTCAAGTATTGACTAGTTTGGATGGTTGGTGTGTGGACAGTTTTGTGATCATCCTATGATAATTGCATCAACATTAGTGCATAACATAGTTATACTAGTCCTCTTGAGTTGATGTGACTTCTAGGTGGATGGTGTCCTTGGAGAGGCAGATTTGAGGAGTTTGTTAGCAACCATGTGGAAGGGTCTCCATAGGTGTTGGATACCCTAACTAGGAGCATATGCTATAAAAGGATTAGTCACTTGTGGTATGTTCAAGGGAAGTGTGAGAGTGGACCAAGTATGGACAATGCATTGGGAATTTATGGTTTGTTAGAGGACAACGTGATACTGCCTAAGTTGGAGCCCGATGTGCACCATATTGATGAACTTAAGTGGTTGCTAGAGTGGCAGTTGTTGAGCACTAGGGTCTGATAAGCCAGGAGTAGTTTGAGTAGCCCTAGACTTGTGTGTGGAGAAGGAGTTTTACAACATATGATGGGAAGTCCTCCTAGCTCGTGTTCATTGTGGGAGGTAGACATCTTTCAGTGATAGATGGCGGCCCTATATGCCCTATGTTAGTCTTTTGAAGCAACACCAGAAGACTATAGTGGGTTGAATTCCCTAAGTAGTTGAGGAACGATAGTGGGTAGATTGAGAGTAGTTCACAAATTAAGTTGTGAACAACTTGACAGGAGTCTCAATGTATTATTCCCTTGATGGACTAAGGCACAATTAGTGAGAAAATTGGATAGTTGAGGTTCAGTGGCCATATGGACTTGGATCGTTGATAGATGCAGTGTTGCAGAATGGGAGCTAAAAGAATATGCAGGTACAGGGTATGACCAAGGTAGCTATGAGGAGCTCTACATCAGCTAGACGGTCAGAGTATCCTGTTGAGGGTAGATTGGTTGTATATGGATTGACACCAATCCCCGATTTTGTATTCTTGTACTAGTGGATACTTGAGGACCATTATCCCTGGTACAGGAGCCCTATACTATTGTATTATTTAGTTGGATTAATATAACAAAGTTGGGTTATTGTACAAAATTGTGTAAAAAGTTGTCTATATTTTGTGCACTAGTAGATTTACTGTTGTTTATATTTCGCTGTGAAAAGTAGCTTCATTGTGATTCTCAATTTGGTAGCATCAATCATTTAAGATTATATCCTAGACACCAAGGTCATGGAAAAACAATAGGTCATCAATAAAAAACTTCAACACTACTGGTGCATGCTTGTAACCAAGTACATATAGTCATTATCTGCTCCAAATATTTAAATAAAATTCACCACATGGGAAGTAAATTAACCATAGCATGGTTTAAATAGTTATTTGTGGATTTAAGTGAATAAGGTTGTCATTAGTCTTGCAAGGTAAATGAGTAATTTAGTCCTCGAAATGACCAACTATAAAATGGAAAATTAAAATCTTGAAAAGGAAACACTAGTGGGTTTAGGGTTTGTTCTAAACTCACCATGAGAAATTTCACCAAGATTAACCACCTGGAGTTGCTAGAATTGAACTACATTCCTTGTAGAAATTTGTTTCCATGACGAGAAAACCCTTGGAGAGGAGCCGGAGTACCCGCGAGCAATTGACAACTAGTGTAGTTTAACAATAACATAAAGACAAAGTAAACTCCAAATTGAAAACAAAAAGATAAAAATAACTTCTTGAGAAAAATTACTGAAAAGTTCAACTAATGTAGTGCAATAACCATACACGTGATTATATCTAAACTTGTAATGGTTACTCCAAGTGAAGCCAACAAATTTTGACTATATTTTCTTAAGGTAATGAGGTAAAAATTCCCTAGGTTGAAAAAGGGTTCTAAAAGACGTTGCAAAGCTCAAATGTAACTAGAGAAACATATCAATGAGAATGCATTGATGGGGTATAGTAACGTAGTTACCCTAACACCCATCAAATTCATCATTACCGTTGATCAACTAAGGTGGGATCTCCACCGTTGAAGTTATGTCTAGGGTTTCACACAAGATGTGTGCCCCCCTTGACTTATGGTCAATCAACCAAAGCAGTACTCTTCTAAGTGGAAACTATCGTGGAGCATAATATGAAGAATTATAAGCATACATATATAAAGTATACAAAATGTATTTATAAATGATATGGGTGGATGTAGAATGACCCAAGCAAACCTTCATGATAACCCAATGATATACATTTATCACTATATATATATATATGAACTTAAGGTTACACACCATATTAATAATGCAAGTAGTAAGTCTATGTATAGAGATTAAGGGTGTAAGGTCTGTAGACATGAATATAAGGCATACATGCATGTGTGTGTGTTGAAGAAATAAAAGGATCATTCACATATATAAAGAAGATTTATGAGCTTAAGAATCACAGGAGATAGAAGCTCAAATATTGATACACTAGGACTTGGCACTCATCCCATAGTTTAAACAAAGATACCAGAAGAAGATAAAATATCGAAAAATTATTTGATAATGAATTTCTTGTGAGCAAATAGAAACATCAAATGTTACTTGTAAGAGTAAGGAACACATAGCTCATGTGGTGTCCTTATACAATGTTGGTTTATATAATTATGAAATATATTTACCTTATAAAAAAAATATTCATTGTGTCAAATTTCTAGGACATTTACATACTTTTCCATGTAATATGGAAGAGATATTAGACAATCCAAGTGTCCAAGGGGACATTTGAGCCATTGTATATATTTAAGCATTAGAAATTGAAATTTGACTAATGAAAAAGTTACACATGATATCCATCTTAACTAGGGATTTATCAAGCACCTAGAGGGATTAAATCTCTTGAAGCACAAACACACTTCCAAGTTTTGTATTTCTAAGACATTTACATATTTTTCCATGTAAGATGGAAGAGATGTTAGACAATCCAAGTGTCCAATGGGACATTTGAGCCATTATATTTAAGCATTAGGAAATGAAATTTGACTAATGAAAAAGTTACACATGAAATCCATCTTAACCAGGGATTTATCAGGCACCTAGAGGGATTAAATCTCTTGAAGCACAAACACACTTCCAAGTTTTGTATTTAAGAAGTGGTTTGCATATCAAAAAATTTGATTCCTCCTTGCACTTGATAGATGTGTGGTTAATATGGATCCATATTAGTACTTAATCTAAAATCAATCAAATATTTGGATGATTGTAAACTAAGTAAATTATATACATCAAAACAAATATGTAATCTTAACTAAGGAAAACACAAGTACTCACAATCTTTAACTTTATAAAACATATATTATTTTTTAGCATTATTAAAGTAACAAATTTGTAATCATCCCATTGGTTCATATTTTGAAGGTCTTATTTCCACCTTCATGACATTTTATGGTTTAAATAATTAATAAATTTATTTATTTATTTTTAATTTTTAGTTATTGGTGTACTGATGTGTAGAGTTATGTTTTATAAGTCTTGTGGTTGTTAATATAAATTTTATTATTATGATGTATTTTAGAAGAAATTGATTCTTCCTATATTGTTACATCATCTTTATTTATTAATATATTTGAATATTAAAAATATTTATTTAATGATGTAATGTGTATTATTATGACATTTTTTAATTAATTTATTTAAGGGTTTAGTTACTATAAGTAAGATTTTTTTTTAATTTAATATAATTTTTAAAATTATCTTTGTGCATACATTTAGTTTAAAATTTTACTGTAATAAGATATTTAAGTCATAAAGTTACGGGAATACTACACAAAGATACATAGATAGAAAAAAGAAAGAAAATTGATAGCAGGCCATTTCAACCTGCATTCACGTGGTTTGGCGATCACCCGAAAGTTGTGACAGCGTTTATGGCCATCATTTAGTACATCAGTTCTACGAGGGCTATTTGCGATTGGCTGATATTATGCTTTAGACTTGCCTTTGGCATATCTAAGGAATGTATTAGCGGTAACTGTCTCTCAACATGTAGTCTTGACTAAAAAATCAAAGAGCATTTGAAGAAATAGAGGATTTTTTTTGCAAAAAGCTAAAACTTTAACTTGCTGAGCACTCGAAGAGATGGAGGATTTTTTTTGCAAAAGGTAAAATTTTAACTTTATGAAGATAGAATTATTTACAAAATCACAAGTTTTCAAAATTTATATTACTAGTATAATCAGATTAAAAATATTAATGTGGTTGATATAGCCCAAGGCTTCATAAACAAAAAACTATTGCAACAAGAAAAATGACCTAGCAATGCACATATTTATCTAATTAACCATATATAAAAAGATTATGGGTCAACTTTAACTTGAGAAAAAAAAAAATTACACATCTTATTGTAAAATTGACCATTTTGCTAAATAAGAGTTGCTTATATATTAATTTCCCCATCTAATTAGAATTGGAATAATCTAAAATCTCTAGGAAATTGGTGGGTGGGGAGCCAAGTGGCACGAATCTAATTTAACTTGAGAAAAAAAATAATTACACATCTTATTGTAAAATGGACCATTTTGCTAAATAAAATTTGCTTATATATTAATTTCCCCATCTAATTAGTATATGAACATATTAGAATTGGAATAATCTCAAATCCCTAAGAAATTTAAATTTATTAAAACTCAATGCAACCTAACAAACTCTGTTCGTTGATAAACATTAAGAGTATGCCTATGCTGAGCATTTTTCCTCGAGAATCAATATACATTAAGACTAAGCATATGCTTAGCATATTCCCTTGAGAATCAATAAACATTAAGACTAAGAATATGTTGCCCATATTCCCTTGAGAATCAATCTAGGTTGTCAATTAAAAACATAAAAAAAGTCAACAAATCCTCATCCACCTTAAGTTGAAATAAGAAGTCTTAGACAATTAGATAAGCTAAACTAGACTATATCAAAAGTGACTCAATTGATAGAAGGTAGTTGAAAGCTACTTTGATGGCTAGATTTAGTAATGATGGTTGATTAAGATTGACCATGTTTGTATATAGTGATTTATTGTTGACCTTATCACACTCAATGGCCACTAATACATAATATAGTATCTGCTAACAAAGATTGTTGTCCATGGTTGAATGTAGCCTTATTTTGTAGGAGGTGGACTCTACTAACCAATTAAACTAGAAAAATTATGGCATAGTCTTTTGGAACTTTTTTTATTTGGCTCCATTGTTTTTTGAAGTAGATGGTAGAGTTATTCATTTCATTGAAGTGAAAACTTCTATATCAAAATTTTCTGAATGTGTTTCCTTTTTTGAAATGTTCATAATATCATTAATATAGATGGTGATTTAAAAAAAGGTGTCAAATTATTATAATTATATTTACAAATTAAATAAAATGTTTTAAATTCTTAGATATATGAGTATTTTTTTCTTGTTTGATTGTTCTCATGTGTTTGGCACACACTATGAGCATGCATTCCATAGTATCACCTTAGTCTCACAATTCCACATTCTACTTAGCACTCTCCAAAATTCTGCAACTAGCTCTCAATCTCTCTTCAACAATTCTGTTGTTGATTCTAATATGCCTTTGTCTCTATATTATGATGAGCTAACATAGTAAGATTATATGTTGGGAATATTAACAATTTTTCTTGTCAGTGATAAGAGTTGTAATATCTTTAGGATATTACAAAAGTGAGTTGCACCTTACCAAAATCAAATACAATTTATCTCACCATTGATGATAATTATACATGTTTTTGCATCTCTATTACTTTTGGTTAACTATGCTTTGTTTATGTTTATGTGTGAATTGATCATCACTTCTGGTTACTTCTCTTTTGTTTTTGTAAAAAATTAAAATCAAATGTAAAATTTAAATGTTGCTATTAAATTTATTTTTACCATTTTTTTAAATTAGTTTATTTTTAAAATCAAAATATTTTATAATATAAATTTGAAAATCAATCCTACTTTCAATAATATATATATAAATAAAAATCATATTTTTATTAACATTTGAAACAATGTGCACTTATTTACAAGCAATTTTGGAATACAAATTAAAGTGAACAATTGAAATCCACCACTCCATCTTTGCAACTCGTGCAAATCAACAACTAATTGGTCTCAGTTGAAATCCACCACTCCATCTCTTCAAATCTGTAAATCAACATCAACTGACTATTCATGTAGGCCTAGGTAGACTTATTGTAAAGTTAAATTTATTTCTTACTTGCTATTAAATGCATTAATTTATGTT
>APFE030743710.1:9607-62531 GCA_000404065.3 Pinus taeda
AGACTGCGCTGCGAAACTGCGCAAAATACAAATGACGCAAACAAGACAAGACATGCCTTAAACAATAATGATGGAGGGTATCTAACAGTTTTTCATAAGGTCCCACATCAATACCTTTTGAAATTCTAATTTCAAAATGACACACATAGAAACCTATTCACTTAAAAAAAAAAAAATTATATGAAACTTTGGACATACGTGCACTGTGGTTCTAAGTGATAACAGACTCTCTAGCTTGTGATGATGAAAGCAGATAGAAATCAGTGCAGAATGCCACCCCAAATGGCCATGATCGAAGCCAAGAAGAAGAAAAACCCATTCATAGATACAACAATAATGGAACAAACAAAAAAAAAATTGTACCAAATCCATTTGTTGTTTCATTTTAGAATTTTATTGTTTTAATTTCCATTTCAAAACTCCATTACTTCACCTGCACCTATAGTCTCAGGCTCTCATATTCATAAAAGCAATGTACAAAATTTTGCTTGAGTCACTTTTAGATTATAAAATCTACCCATTTCAAAACTCCATTGCTTCACCTACACCTATCTTATCTTCTCAGGCTCTCATATTGATAAAAGCAATGTAGAAAATTTTGGTTGTTAGTGTTGGACTATAAAATCTACCCATTTCAAAACTCCATTTCTTCACTTGCACCTATCTTCTCAGGCTTTCATATTGATAAAAACAATGTAGAAAATTTAGGTTGAGTTAGTTTCAAACCATAAAATCTACCCCAACTTCATCTAATGGGCTTGTAATATAGCCTTCTTTCCCACATTTTCTTGATTATAAAATAATGTCAAAGTAAAATGAGAGTTAGAAATATTTTTCAACAATAGTCACTTGCATCAGCTGATTATTATCTCGCTTGGTTTTCGTCATTTTCTTGATTATAAAATACTGTCAAAGTAAAACGAGAGTTAGAGATATTTTTCAACAATAGTCACTTGCATCAGTTGATTATTATCTCGCTTGGTTTTCATCCTTATGGCTTAATATGGATGAACCATTTTCTGCAAGATTAGAAAACCTACTGTGCCTTTGAAAGATCGATTTGATTAATGAAGGACATAAGTTAAAAATGCAGTGATCATCCTGTAAACAAATATATATACTCTATATATATCAAAGCAGTAGACTGAAGGCACTGAATTTGCCCATTTCAAACTCATATATGATATATCTATTCAAATGTTTACATAAACCAATATTTCATCCACAGTGGCTAAGAGTAGTATATATCAAAGACTAAAGGCACTAAACTTGCCCAATTCACTCATATATCTACTCAAATTTCTACACAAACCAATATTTCATCCACAGTGGCTAAGAGTATATATCAAAGTAGCAAATTGAAGGCACTGAACTTGCCCATTTGAGACTTATATATCTATTCAAAGTTTTAAACAAACCAATGTGTGATCCACAGTGGTTAAGAGTATCTATCCAAGTAGCAGACTGAAGGCACTGAACATGCCCATTGCAAAATTCAAACTCATATCTATTCATGCTTTTACACAAACCAATGTTTCATCCACATAGGCTAAGAATATATTTGAAAGTAGCAAACTGAAGGCACTGAACTTGCCCTTTTCAGATTCACATATCTATTCAAACTTTTACATAAAACAGTGTTTCATCCACAGTGGCTCGTGATTTTCAAAATATTTATGTATGCGATAATAAGCACTTCACGAATGAACTAGGAATTGAAGGCACTTGCACAAAGAATATAATAACAGAAAACCAACGTATTCTTGCACAATAATATTATTGATGATAACACTATGCATAAATTGCTATTGCTTTGTTGTAAGCCAGAGCAGGATCTTGATCTTCCTTGGCACAAATGTTACTGTCAGATGGACTGAGATGAATTTTTGCAGCCCCATTCCTCAATCCAACTTTATTCCTTTTCAATTTTGGGGCCATGAGGATCTGATAGCAGCCAATAGCTTTCTTCTTCTCCTTCTCAACCATCTCATCACCATCTTTCTACTTTTCTTGATCTTTGCCCTATTCCTTGCTTGCACTACTGTTGAAGTCTTGACAGCGGGATTGTTGTTCTTGGGCATCAACAACATTATTACGTTTAATGGACAGTAATTTTCCCACAAATGAAGGCCTAGGTTCGACAGGATTCCCCATCAAATCTCTGAAACCCACATCCCCCCCAGATGCAGGGATGAATCTGTTCATTCTGTGAAGATCTACTCCATCAAGAATCATGGTGCCAAGGTTGAGAATGCCCTGTGGGTGACCAGAAGGATGACGGACCTGCAGCCAAGAAACTCATCCCACTGAAATCTGTGCTCCCGTAGCCCTTGAGGAGAGTGGAAAGCAAGACCACCTTTAATGATGACTCCAATCCTCAAATATCAATATAGTCTCCAACCTACTCTCTCACAAGGCTCCAACCTCGTATGTGGACTCTAATCCTCAAATATAAATCTAGGTTTCAACTTGGTCTTCAAGGCCTTATTCAAATCTGCTTTAAGAAGGACTACAATGTCTGCTCCAAATTTTGCTCCAATACTCTTCCAATCTGCACTAAAAGTGAGCCCCAGATTTTCTGCTCCAAATATTTTCAAGTCTGCAACAAGGAATCTCCAAGTCTGCTTCAAGAGAGGCTACAGTATTGCTGCAAAAGTTAACCCAAGGTCTGCCCCAAAAGGTACTTCTTCTACTTCTGGTTCAAGATTTGTTCAATAGGCTTCAAGATTTCTCCAAAAAACTCTCCAAGATGTTGATTCAAGGCTTATTCAAAAAGCTTCAAATTCTGTTCAAGAGGTTGATACATAATATCTTTAGACGCTGCTCCAAATCTCTTCAAGGATAACTGAGAGTCATTCCAGGTACATCACTCTACATCACTGGTTTGAGATCATTGCACTGGTCAATGTTCTGATTTGGAGCTCAAAACATAGAACCTATTTGCATAATCGCATTGATTCCTCACAATGCTCCACTATTCATCATTTATTCCATTGTACATACCGACACTTATTTCAGACTTGCATCAACTAAGCATGGCTAGTTTTCCTAATCAACAGAGATCTAAGCCTTGCATATTACCCTTTGCAATCGACTTCTTAAACTGTTATACGTACCTTCACTGACAACTTGAAGGAGGTTTGAAATTTTTATTCAAATAGGCTGAATAGAACTTCAGATGATGTGTCTAAGAGAGACCTTAAATCTAGAAAAATACATGCAAACTTTTCTTTTAGAAACCAGGTGAACATCAAAACGTTGTCTTAGAGGATAATTCAGAAAACTCGAGCCTTCTTCAAGAACTTGAATAGCCTCAGACTCGATTAGAATGAGCTTTAGAAGGAACAAGATATACCTAGCAATATCACAGAACAAAAACTTTGGTCTCTGCTTCAGAATAGGTCTATTTAATGCAGCCTCCTTTCATTTTAGGGCTCAGGTCTGCATTTGTTATCACTAAGTTGTTCCTGAGATCTCAATGACTAGTTCTTTTTCTTCACCAAATTCAGTGCCAAATAGGGAGATGAGGTGCTTATTTATATTAGTTCAATCCATAGTGAACCATCATGACTATAGGAGGAGGTCAACTTGAGTTTAGTTTGAGCTGACTCCTGCAATTGATAGTAAATCCATGCTTTTGATATTGCTTTGTGATTATTATGCCAGTACGATCCCATTTGGCTTGTGCTCATATAGCTTGTTTTCGGACTTTCTACCATGCTTTGAATGAATAGCTTTCTACTTTCTTTCATTTTGGTGTATTAAACTTCAATGAGTACTATTGTTTTATGCTGGTTGTATTATTTTATGTTTATTGTACTGTTAGAGCGCAAGGAATTATTATTACCCCGAATAAACTTCATAAATTTCAACCTTGAAAGACTCACTAATTTCACCAAAAAACTCGAATTGTGTGGATTTAAACTCAACATCCGGACCACACCAATCAACAAATCTCCTAAACATTTCAAGCATGTAATGTCCTCTTCAAATTGAGGATTAATGAGAGACAAATTGGCCTATCCAACCTGTAGGCTATAGTCTTCATAAAGGGATAAGAACACAAATTTTCCCAATTTGAGGCAAAAATTTGGTCGGTTGGGGCCAAAGAACAAAACTACGGTTTGCACTCACAATCCCTCACATCTTGAAGCCCATGGAGAAATATATAAATATGAGAGGAGTTGAGATCAAATGATCATCTTGTGGATCAAATCATTTGTTTTCCTGAGCTTTAGCTCTGAGGGTTTTAAGACCCCTTACCTCTCCTATCAATTTTGGTGGTGAAAGATCTCACCCTAGTTGATAAACCATCTTTTTCTTATTTCTATTCTGACACAATAAAGAGTAACATCTTCCGAAAAGGATGAGTTATTGGATTGAAGGTTAAAACACTGGAAGCTCAGTTGGGAAGAAGATCGAAGTCCCTGTGGCATTCTAATGAAGTTTTGGATAGAGGCCACCCAAAATGGTCATGATGGAAGCCAAGAAGCAGAAAAACCCATTCATAGATACAACAATAATGGAACAAACAAAAACAAATTTGTACCAAATCCATTTGTTGTTTCATTTTAGAATTTTATTGTTGTAATTTCCATTTCAAAACTCCATTACTTCACCTGCACCTATAGTCTTGGGCTCGCATATTCATAAAAACAATGTACAAAATTTTGCTTGAGCTAGTTTTAGATTATAAATACCCATTTCAAAACTCCATTGCTTCACCTGTACCTATCTTCTCAGGCTCTGATATTGATAAAAGCAATGTAGAAAATTTTGGTTGTTAGTGTTAGACTATAAAATCTACCCATTTCAAAACTCCATTGTTTCACCTGCACCTATCTTCTCAGGCTTTCATATTGATAAAAACAATGTAGAAAATTTTGGTTGACTTAGTTCCAAACCATAAAATCTACCCCAACTTCATCTAATGGGCCTGTAATATAGCCTTCTTCCCTGCATTTTCTTGATTGAAAAATAATTTGAAAGTAAAACGAGAGTTAGAAATATTTTTTAACAATAGTCACTTGCATACGATTATTATCTCTCTTGGTTTTCATCCTTAATGGCTTAATATGGACGGACCATTTTCTACAAGATTAGGAAAGCCTACTGTGTCTTTGAAAGATTAATTTGATTAATGAAGGACATAAGTTAAAAATGCAGTGATCATCCTGTAAACAAATATATATGCTCTACATATATCAAAGCAACAGACTGAAGGCACTGAATTTGCCCATTTCAGACTCATATATGACATATCTATTCAAATGTTTACATAAACCAATATTTCATCCACATTGGCTAAGAGTAATATATATCAAATATTGAAGGCACTGAACTTGCCCAATTCACTCATATATCTACTCAAATTTCTACACAAACCAATATTTCATCCACCGTGGCTACGAGTATATATCAAAGTAGCAGACTGAAGGCACTGAACTTGACAAATTTAGACTTATATATCTATTCAAATTTTTAAACAAACCAATGTGTGATCCACAGTGGCTAAGATTATCTATCAAAGTAGTATACTGAAGGCATTGAACATGCCCATTGCAAAATTCAGACTCATATCTATTCAAACTTTTACACAAATCAATGTTTCATCGACATAGGCTAAGAATATATATTGAAGTAGCAGACTAAAGGCACTGAACTTGCCCTTTTCACATTCATATATCTATTCAAACTTTTACATAAACCAGTGTTTCATCCAGAGTGGCTAGTGATTTTCAATATATTTATGTATGCCATAATAAGCACTTCACGAATCAACTAGGAATTGAAGGAACTTGCATAAAGAATATAATAACAGAAAACCAATGTATTCTTGCACAATAATATTATTGATGATAACACTATGCATAAATTGCTATTGCTTTGTTGTAAGCCAAAGCAAGATCTTGATCTTCCTTGGCACAGATGTTACTATCAGATGGACTGAGATGAATTTTTGCAGCCCCATTCCTCAATCCAACATTATTCCTTTTCAATTTTGGGGCCATGAGAATCTGATAGTAGCCAACATCTTTCTTCTTCTCCTTCTCAACCATCTCACCACCATCTTTCTGCTTTTCTTGATCTTTGCCCTGTTCCTTGCATGCACTACTGCTGAAGTCTTGACAGCGGGATTGTTGTTCTTGGGCATCAACAACATTATGAGGTTTAATGGATAGTAATTTTCCCACAAATGAAGGCCTGGGTTTGACAAGATTCCCCATCAAATCTCTGAAACCCGCAACCCCCCTAGTGGCAGGGATGAATCTTTTCATTCTGTGAAGATCTACTCCTTCAAGAATCAAGGTGCCAAGGTTGAGAATGCCCTGTGGGTGACTAAAAGGATGACGGACCTGCAGTGCCAAGAAACTCATCCCACTGAAATCTATGCTCCCGTAGCCCTTGAGGAGAGTGGAAAGCAGGACCCTCACAGTGCCTAGCAGGGTATCCTTGAGGCAACCCATGCACTGTATCTCCATCATCACAACAAAGGTTTCACAGCAGAGAAAACTCTCTTCCACTCTGAATATGGCCTTGTTGTTCCAAGTAGGGTTTGGCCCCCCTGTTCTGTCAATTTGCGTCGTTAGTTTTTTCTCGAAATTGATCCATACAACAAAGTAGGTCTGCATCATGCCAAAAAGATGCATCTCCTTCAGATCTTGAGCTAGCATGATGTTAAGCTCTAGCTGTGTGTAAGCTTCCCCCATGATGTAGAATGAATTTACTGCACAAGGAAACACAATATTCAGAGACCACCCTGATTGAAATTACAGGAGAAGGAACACCATGAATGAAATCTTTTGAAATCTGAACATTGTATAGAACTGACTTATAAGACAAAACACATCAGAGACTCTCTAGCTCATGATGATGAAAGCAGATTTAACAATTTCTTTTTAATTGAGTGACTCAAATTCATGTTTCTTTAGGTTGAAGATAAACCTTCTAAAGTGGAAAAACATTGTGATGCCAATAATTAGAGGGATTGTCATCATGGGATGATAAGAAATTTAATATTCCAAGAAGAGGAGGTAGTAGTAGACCCTAAATAAATTAGCAATGCAACAACATAAATGTTTGCAACAAATTTAGAGAGATCCACCTTGTTGAATAATGCACACACTACATGGATAATGGATTTCTACACTTTATGCTTTACGACGTTTTCTTTACAACATCTGGTGCAAATGCTAGTTATTAACCCTCTCAATTATAACGTTACATCCTACTATAATAATATACAACCATTATTAATTTTTAACCTAATAATAATAATAATAAATTTAATAACAATAACCCGTAATAATAATAAATTTCATAAATTGTTTAATAACAACAACATTACATAATGATATTATAAACCTAACATTATAATATTAATATTATTATAACAAAACTCTTCTTCCTTCAACGTAATTCATCAAAGCTTTTAATTTAGCATCGTTGTAATTCATTAAACACATTAATTTAACTAACTTTATTAAACTTATTCGATTTTAATTATTAAAATTAATAATCACAATATCTTTTATAATTATAATTTCTTTATAATGATACGAAATCTGGTCCATAATTTTATTGAGTAAGGATAATAATAACGACTACAACCAGCATCCTTCAAATAATCCAAAAAAGTGGACTTTAATTAATTAATGGTTTATTTTTTATATAATGAATTGGTAAGATTTTTTTTCCGTAATATTATAATTAATTCTTACATTTTAATTAATAACCAGAATATCTTTTATAATTATAATTTATTTATAATGATAACAGAATCTGGTCCTTAATTTTATTGAGTAAGGATAAAAATAACGACAACAACCAGCATCCTTCAAATAATTCAAAAGAGTGGACTTTAATTAATTAATGGCTTTTTTCAAATAATCCACAAAAGTGGACTTAAATTAATTAATGGTTTTATTTTTTTATAATCAATTGGTATGATTTTTTTCTCAATAATATTATCATTAATTATTACATTTAATTTTTTCTTTTAATAGATCTTTCACTCTATTCTTTTTCCATTTCCATTCCTTCTATAAGTTTTTCCCGGTAAAACCCATGAGTCTTTTCTATCTAATTATTACGCTTTTTTTCTATTTAATCTGACTAGCTTTACAATCATATAAACTTTATTTGTCCGTATGACACTTTGAAAAGTAAGAATTTTTATTTACATTCAAGATTTATATCCATAAACTATAAATTTATTTTATTGTTAAGAGTGACCTTAATAATTATGAGCCTATATTTACTCATAAAAAAATCACAAATTCAAAATCAAAAATAAAATAATGTAAATATATCAACTTCTTTTAGTGATAAGCACATAAAAATATTACACATACAAAATAAATAAATAAATATATATATATATATAATATCACTTATTTACACATACAAATATATATGTCCAAGGAAAAAAAAAAACAATTACACTCAATCACTCACTGAATTTGTCGGTGGACACAAGTACGTGGGCGCAGAAGCTGATACAAGCTTGATCTACTTACTGTTTTATATTTTATTTTAGTGTATATTATGCAACGCATATATATATATATACGCGATGTTGTCGGTTGGTGAATTAGTGACATGAATATATATATATACATTGTTGTCGGTTGGTATATATATAACTATACAGAATGGCCAGAGGATCCAATTCGGTCAGATATAGAGGGAAATGCCAGATCTTATTCCCAGGTGTAAAAGCTTGAGCTACATTTAACTGAAAACTACCAAATGCTTTACGAAATAAAATGTTTTTGATTGCAGATTACTGTGGTGTGATTTTGGAATGGAGTTTAGATTTTCTACAGTGTTCATGTTTTTTGGTCAACGTTTCGAGTCTGAAACTAGACTCATCATCAAAACAATTTGTGTTTAATGTGAATATTTTTTTAGGATGACATCACTCAACCACCACTTATATTTTTCAATATAGCCGGCATGATTACCAGTCCAAAGAACCGCCACGAGCCAATTTGCTCAGTTATAGAGAATGGCCACAGGATCCGATTCACTCATCTATAAAGAGAAATGCCAGATCTTATCTATAGGTGTAGAAGCTTGAGCTACATTTAACCGAAACCTTATTCCCAGTTGTAAATGTTGCATAAAATAAAATTTCTCAAGCAGATAGAATTATAATTTATTCCCAATGGTTGCGTTTACAATTTTTTCCAGTGAAAAAAATATTATAGACTGAATTTTTCACGATGATAATCACTCCATGGAATTCATATGCGTTAGCGATTTTACAGCGAAGCAGAGGAGAGGAGTCTCCCTCAATAAATCAGTACAGGAGAAGTGGACATAAGCTTAAAAATACACAACTTAGTAATGGCTTTTTTCTCGATGATATTCTCCTCTTCATCTCTCAAACTTACACCATGTTTACTCTCTCTGCTATGCAAAAGAACTTTACATTCATATTTATTAATACATAACTAAACAAAACATTAAGAAATATACATAACTAAACAAAACATTAAGAAATATGAGATTGTACATAATAAATGATTTTTTGAAGATGGAGAGGTTGCATAATGCAAGTAAGAGTTGCCCAGTCAATGTTTTACCATACATATTTACCTAACTCTTTGGTAAATGCACATTCCCTCTTGAATGCTTGATGTGTATTGATTTTTTGAACTTGGAGAGCTTGCAGTATGCAAGTAAGAGTTGAGCAGTAAATGCTTGATCATACATATTTACCAACTCTTTATTAAATGCACATTCCTTCTCAAATGCTTGATGTGTGTTGTAGAATGGTTTGATGTGTTGTGGAATGGAGAGTTCATACTCCTTTTGAGAACTTTTGTGCTATAGCGTGCAAACAAAATCCTTAACCTGCAGTTAAGGTATACCATACAGCCGTTGGGATTAATTTTCCAACTCTCCCCTTTAATCACAACTTCCGTCATTGACAATTCCCAAACAATCTCTGAGATAAATAAAATTTTCATGTGTCAATGGCTTTGTGAAAACGTCAACAAACTGTTCTGTGACTTGGAATGTTGCAACAAAATTTCACCATTGTTAATCAATTCTCTAATAAAATTACCTTTAGCATAAATGTGCTTGGCCTCTTGTGAAAAACAAATTTCTTTCATAGTGCAATTGCAGAAGTGTTGTTGCCAAAAATAGTTGGTGTTCCCTCTTGGTAGTGGCATAGATCCCTCTGTATTCTTCTCATCCAAATCGCTTAATACAATGCTACTGTTGCAATGACATATTCAACATCTCTTGCTGACAATGACACTATTGGTTGCTACTTGGAGGCCTATGAAATGGCTCTAGAACCCAAATGAAAAACATATCCTGACATGCTCTTTCTATTATCGACACTTCTTGCCGAGTCATTGTCAGTGTAACCAACTAGCTTAAAATCATTTGTTGCGGTCTACAAAATACCATATTGTTTTGTCTCATTGACATACTTTAAAATCCTTTTGGCTACTTGCCAATTTATCTCCTTGGATGTCTCCATGAACCTCGACACGACGCTTACTGCATGCATTATACATCGTATCCGTGTTAGTTGCCACCAAATACATAAATTTTCCTATCATGCTTTTGTATATTGACATTGCTGCTGCAATATTCTTTGCTTAACTTTAGCCCCATGACAGTTGGAGTTGGTGTGGCCTTGTTGTTCTACGTATTAAACCTGTCCAAGATGTGTGCTACATACTTTTATTGATAAATAAAAATGCCATTTTCAGTTTGCTTCACTTCTATGCCCAAAAAATATCTTAACAACCCCAAGTTAGTCATTTAATCATTGCTTGTAAAAATAAAATCATCTACATAGAAGACAAGAATACGAAGCTCTCCAACACTCTATTTGATGTAGAGAGTACGTTCACCGTCACATTTGTCGAAACCATTGTCTAACAACTAAGCATCTATCTTGCTATACCATGCACGTGGTGCTTTCTTCAGCCCGTAAAGAGCTTTCCTTAACCTATACACTCTCTCTTCTTGTCCTTCTACCTCACAACTACGTGGTTGCGCAGCATATACTTCCACTTTCAACACTCAATTCAAGAACGTTGATTTTATGTCCATTTGATATACTTTTCATTTATGTTGCGCTAAATTCAACCCTAATGTAGGCACTATCTCCATCCTCGTGGTTGGCTTTAATGTTCCACATAATCTCTTCCATGCTACTATTTGTATCCTTTGACTACTAGCCTTGTTTTATGCATTTCAATATTTTCGTTGACATTGCTCTTTGTCTTATAGACCCACTTCACTCCAATGACTCATTTTCCTTGTGGAAGGTCCAATAACTCCCCTATGTCATTATTTTCTAATGCTTCTATTTCTTACTCCATTACTGCATTGTCAAAATGGGTTGGGTCATCTACATGACAAAACAATGCAAATAAGGAACTCAGACCAATGCTACTATCAACTTCATCTTGCCCCTAAATTTCATTTAAATTTTTGAATTTTGGTCTTCTTATGCTTGCGGAAGATGGGCTTGACATGTCACTTGGTGTTGCGCTTTGTGGCATGCTTGGAGAAGCACTTGCTTGACTATGCGACATTGTCCTATTATTTATTTATGATGTTACATGCTGACTGCTTTGTTGAGCTTGAATAGGAGTAGAGGGAGTCACGATTGAGGAATTGCTTCTTGTTATAAATTCCTCTTCGTTCTCATATGGTATACACGCTTTCACATTGATTTTCTTCTCTAAAATTCCATCCCATGCTTCCTCTTTTATGAACTACACATCCCTGTTGATTATGACCTCCTTGGTTTATGGATTGTAGAGCTTGTATGCCTTGGATTAATCACTATATCCAACAATTATGCATTTCTCCCCCTCGTTTTCCAACTTCTTCATCAATGCGTCCAAGACATGTTCATATTCTACACATCCAAACACTCTCATGTGAATGACACCATGCTTTCTCCCACTTCATACCTCTTTAGGAACCACATTCTTGATGCTTTTGGTTGGACAACTATTCATGATATATGTTGCACAAGTGACAACTTCAGCCCAGTAACCATTTTGCAAATGTTTTTCCTTCAAATTGCTCCTTGCCATTTCCATAATTGTCATTTTTTCCATTCCGCGACACCATTTTGCCAAGGTGTATACCTTGTTGTAAATTGCTTGTTAATTCCATGCTCCCTGGAAAAACATAGCAAATCATTTGAGATGTATTTGTCACCTCTACCAATACTCAACACTTTGATGTAGTGTCCACTTTGCTTCTCAAGAAGAGCTTTGTATTGATGAAAGTGTTCAAACATTTCACTTTTCTATTTTAGGGAGTAGACCCATGTATTCCTTGTGTAGTCATCTATGAAGGTAAAAAATAGTGGCTAACACCAATTGATGGTGTTTGCATTGGTCCACATAAATCTGAATGGACAATCACCAAAGATGATTTTTCCGTTATTGACTTTCTTGTTGGAACTGTCTCTCTATGTTGTTCCCCAAGATGCATCCTTCACATAGGTTCTCTAGTTTTTCTATGAGTGCCAACCCCTTCACCATGCCTTTCCGATGTAGCAAATTCAAACCTCCAAAATTGAGATGACCAAATCTCAAATTCCATAACTAGTTTTCATATTTGACATGTGCTTGAAAGTTTACTTGTGTGAAAATTGCATATTTTCTTCCATCATATTATCAATTCATTGACATTTGTTCTTGGGAACCTTCTTCCTTTAAATCATTCTATTGCTTTTCGTCTAAACTTTTGCAATCAATTGTCTGCTTCGAGACTTATCCAAACTTGTGCACTCATCATTTTTGAAAAATAAATTTTAGCCCTTTTACATGAGTTGTCCAATGCTTGTGAGGTTATGGTTCAAACTAGGGACAAAATAAACATCTAAAATGTACTTATTCTCCCCCTTCTTTGTTAGAGTATTGACTCTTCCTTTGCCCATGACAAAGACTTTCCTATGAGTCCCTAATGTCACTTCAGATTTCACACTATCATCTAAATTGGAAAACATGTCTATGTTCCCTGACGTGTGGATGCTACACCCTTAATCTAGAAACCATACATCACTTTCTTTTTCTTGTGCTATATTATAAGCTAAAAACATGTTATCATGGTTTTAAATTTTCTTTGTGAAATTTACACTTGGTTTGTTACTTATATCATGTTGCTTCTTCCTACATTCATTTACATAATGACCATACTTCTTACACTAATGACATTGAACTTGAGATTTATCATACCTCTAATCATGTGCTTGATTTTGGCTTGGGCCTTGACTTGGATTTTGATTGCTACCCATTCCACTTGAGCTTGAAGGGTTGCTTCTTCAACCTTTGTATGGGCTTCTTCCTCTTCCTCTAGCATAATATGATCTTTCTCTCCCTCTACCTTGACCAAATGGATCTTGTGTCTTCAAGGCATGCTCCAATGAGGTGTTTGTTTCTCTATTCAGTCTATGTTCATAATAAATCAGTGATGCATGAAGCTAATTTACTGAAAATTGTGAGAGATCCTTTGTCTCTTCTATGGGTGGCTATCTTAGAAACAAACAATCAAAGTCTACTATTGTTTCCTTTTTTGATAGACAAGAGGAGGACCAAGAAGACCAACTTGAGTCTTGCGCTTGATTTCGTCTCCTTCTTGATAGAGCTTCGCCACTTCTCCTTTGTCTGTCTATGTTCAAAAGAACCTATGGAATCACAACAATATACTACTATCCAAGAAACAAGGATCTAAATTCATAAATAATACAAGATCGGATGTGTATTAACCATATACATGCATATATAAACAAGTACACAAGAATATGGAATGAAACAATAATAGCTTTATTCAGATGAAAATCAGCAAGAGGATTACAACCATGTGCTCTGACCCAGCATCATCCTCCAGCTAAGAAGCCCTTCTTCACCTCAAGCAAAACTTAGATAACCCAACACTATGAATGTACAACAGAAAACCAACAACACTTCTCTATAAGATACAAAATTCCAGCCTCTGGATCTCTGTGATGAGGGATCCATATATATATGATTACAGAGAGGTGAGTCATATTTTGGGATCTTGATTAGTGTCTTCTCTCTTTGATAGTTCCTGATTCCACTTTGAGAATGATGATCTCTTACTCATCCCTAGTCGAAAATGGAGAGGCAAGTGTCAGAGCGGAAGCTTCTGGAAGATTCCATGATCTTCCACCTCGCATTTTTGTCCCTGCCATTTGTCCACTCCCGACCATCGCACCCTATAGAGGAGAAAATCAGTATGCATCTCACCTTGTTACACTGGGAAGGTGATATGCATTGTATCCCCTGCATTGAGCTTTCTGTATGGTCCAGTTTTGACCATTTATGAGTAGTTTTCAGTGGAGAACTTCTGGGAGATGATGTAATGAGTTGACCTTGTTCCTTTAGGTAGTGAAGCAACACTTTTAGGGACTTAGGAGAAATCAGTTTATGGACATTTATGATTGGGGTTAAAATGTCTATAACAGCCCTCAAAACAAATTTTCAACTGCTAGTAAAAACACTTCTTTCTATACTAACAAAGTTTCACCTGCTCTAATACCATGTTAGGGATTTTGCAGGGATGTAGAGGAGAGGATTCTCCCTCAATAAATTGGTCATGAAGATCAATTCTTCAGTTGTGGCAAACAAATCACAACTATACGGAGGCTTAAAAACAAAGAAGTTTTACGCACAATAGAATAAAGTAAAAACTGAGTAAAATGGAGCAACACAATAAAACTTCAGCTTATATCTTTTAAGGCATGAAATAAATTCGTATGAGACTGCGTCTCATTCACCAAGTAAAATAAACATTCTTACCACGATTTACACTTCACGAGGGGTTGTAGAGTAACAAACAGTAAAACTATGTGCCACCAAAATTTGCGCCACAATTTTTTCCTCTTCATGTCTCAGACTTACACTCTCTCTACTCTCTCTGATATGCAAAAGACTTTTACATTCATATTTATCTAAACATGCATTTTTGAGACAATAATACATGACTGAACTAAACATTAAGACACAGGATGGGCGATTGTACATAATAATGATTTTCTAAACTTGCAAAGGTTGCGAACTACATGTAAGAGTTGCATAGTAAATGTTTGACCATACATATTTACCAACCCTTTATTAAATACAAATTCCTTCTTAAATGCTTTATGTGTGTTGCAGAATGGCATGATGTGTTGTGGAATGGAGAACTCGTACACCTGCTCAGAACTTCTATCCTACATCTTGCAAACAAAATCTGCAACCTACAGTTAAGGTGTACCACACGCATGGTTGTTGTCAGTCTAATTAACACGGTGGTTGGGATTAATTTTCCAACAATATGTGCTTACTTTGGATGACAATCCCTCAACAAAATTCCATCAATGAGAAACCACTTATAGAGAGAGTATCAGTTATCCACTCTAGTTTCCTATCCTAAAAAAATAAAATAACGAAGCTGGTAAAAAATATAAGTGCTTGCAGATTGACTAAATTTCATTGAGTGTTTTTCATCCCAATTAGGCTTTTGGTTGTTTGAATTCCTCAAAACTAAAAGTACATCATGAGAGGAAGTTCTTTATTGAATCCATTCTATATGATGTATTCATACTTATTTTTTAAGTTGGTATTTCAATAGTATTGTACTTACTTTATTTTGTTTCATTCTAAATATTAGACTTCCAACATAACTATATTCATTTTTCCATATTTGATTCTATATGTTATACGAGTTATGAATTGTTTTATTAGAAATTGGAAATTATTGATTGCTCATCCTCTACTTTACAAGTTGAGCATAACTTTTTTTAGGCAATGTCATCCCAATATAATAATAAACTAAATAATATTAATACTATAAGATAATGGTATCAGTCTTCACGATTGAGATGGATCTAGACTCGTATAAATTAAAATAATGATGACTGGTATTGATATTTTAATTAAATTAAAAATAACAAAATTTATAAATATAGAGAAGTGAAATTTATATAATATAAATAATATCATAACGAACTAACACAGAGTCATTATAAATTAATTTATTAATTGTCAAGCAACATCAAATTTCTATAGGAGGAAACCTTTCTTTTATCAAGTCTTGGACTCAAAATATGTTTGCATATTATGTGATTAGATTCCTCTATACCCCTTGGTAGATACTTATAGGTGGAGTTGAGATGGATCTATCTTGTTGAAAAAAAAATTAACCTATAAAGAAAGTGATAAACCATTAGAAACTTTATAGGGCACAGTCCAACTATTAAACATTTTTTCTTTTTTGACAGGAATCTAATGATCCTCAAAAACACATTGTTGGCTTGATGGGGCCTAACCTAGGTTCAACATTAGCTACGCTAACCAACAAAACCATAAACTATTGGTCCTTTCAGTGAAAACCCATGTAGTGCAGGTTGTAGTCTCACCCGAAGCAGTATTAGGTGATAACAAAACTAGGTTTATGCATCCAAAGATATGTGTGATGGGTTCCTGTGGCTTCCAGGGCTTAGCTCTGTCTTCACAAACCCTAACCATTCCGGAATAGTTAATAACAATAAATCTTATACACATCAATTATAACTTCACTAAGGTAATTAACTAGCCATAATATGCATAAATTATACTGATCTACCTCTTTCGCGCATAATATAAACATTAATTCATATACTTTTAGATGCAGAACGAAACCACATAAATAGCATAATTAAATACAATTGAACAGATATGCAAATTATGGATCAAAAATGTCTTTATTAGATGTGATATTCAAAGTACAAACTCTTCTTCCCTACACACTCAACTGTAGGAGCCTGTGCACTCATCTTGCGAACTTACCAAGGTATTTGAGCACTCGGATGCAGGAGCCTTGCCCTTGACCTAAGTACAAGAAACATACCTTCCTGCCTTAGATTACTTTCCAAAAAACAATGATCTTCTATCTTATGATGATCCTCTAGACTCATTATGACTCTTATATTTATAGACTTTCCATTTACAATACCATGGTCTGTGGACCATGGGCGGGTCTCAAAACCTTCTTAACACGTAACAACCTAAGGGACTAAATTCCCTTTCACTCTCACTATCTTCACGCTCCGCTTCCATAATTCGGAAAGACTTTGCATTTTTACAAAATGGAAATACATAATTAACCTTGGGGACCCCATCCCAATAGGCCCCCAACACAATTTGGTGACTTGTCCTCGAGTCACTCAACTGGCGCTTCAATCTTCTCTTGGAGTTTGTAGAACTCCGACTTTAGAACCTATAGATTAGTTATTCCCTGCATAGCTTCATGCTACACTTCCCCAACTTATTACTCTTTAGTAGCGCCTTCGACCATGAGGCCCCTGGTCCTTTGAGTTTGTGTGGTCCTTTGAGTTTGTTGCATGCCCTTAAGCTTGCTTTGGACTGACAGAGTTAGCTAGCTGGCCTCCTCTATCCAAGGTTGTGTCCTTGCCATAAAACTGGACTCTTTTCGGTGCATCTCTTTAATTTCATTATGGCGTTACTTTCCTTCCTGTAGTTTTGTGAACTGTTGTACTAGCACCAAAGTGAGCACAATTGATCTAATCTCATCAAACTATCACTATTTTTCTATAAGGTTTGTGCTAGTCTTCTACAGAGTGGGGTCCTATTGTAGAGACATCCATAGCTCCATGGCTTTCTTAAAAAACTCTATGTAGTCCTTGACTGATGCTTCTAGTGTGGCCATTCCTTCCTTTACAACAACTATCTGCTGCTCTTGAATCTCTGGCAGAGTTTTAAGCTACAACTTCAATTGAAACTCGGAAATTTGCATTTTTAATTCAAATCGGACTCACCTGATTTCATCTTTGGAATATTTGACCACCACAGCTAGCTTCCACATATTTTCTATTGACATTGCATCAGCGACAATTTTATGTTTAGGAAGCTCATCACACACCTATGTAATCGCTACTTCTTAGTGCTAGCTATGTGTAGAAATTACTTCATTTTACTTCAGTGACTATGATGAGCCTCATCATTGAGTAATTATAAGGGCCTTAATTGTCCTTAATTCACCTCCTAGATTACTCAAACCAACTATTCTCACAACTTATTGCATACTTTTGATTATATTTTTTTTATGAGATGTGTTAGAGTTGGATATTTTTATTTGTGGTCTAAAGTGCATGTAATGCAGGAATAAAGGATAAAAGCAAGGAAATATGGCAAAGAACTTGGTCAAAAATTGAATGGGACAAGGAAGAGTAATTACAGGAGGTAAGTCCCCCTCATTTACTACCCCTCCATTCAAATATTCCTCCATCATCAAAGTGGAAATGGAGATCACTTTGAAGACTAGAAGATAGTCGAGCAAGTGAAAGTGACAGAAACCAGTTTATGAGATGTATAAGTAGAGAGGCTTAGGACCCCAGTAGGATTCAAACATCTATTGTAAAACTCTATTTTATTTCTGAGCTGAAGACTTGTGACAATTTTTGATGACATCTATGGTTTTCTTAATAAAGATGATTTATGCTTTAACGTAGCTCTGAGTTAACTCTAATGGCTGAAGCTCTTGGGTTAGGGCCCGACCCGAGCAGCCAAAGCTCCTCTTCATTGTACATATCTGTTAGCATAGATTTATGTTCATTTGCTTAAATAGATTCATGGTTTTTCATTGTTTATCTGCTTAGTAGCTTTCTGTTTTTGTTTATTTTCTTAATTAGGATCCACAGTTTTTCTGGTTATTTGCTTAGGTAGCTGCATTTTCATTATAGTAGCATAGAGTAGATCTATTGTGTTTTAGTTTACTTCCATTTGTTCTTTTTTCTAGTTACAATTTAGCTAGGAAAAAATGATCACTATTAGGTTGTGTGCAGGTGTCTCAGCCTCATCTCCTCCATCTACGACCATGACTTAAGGAAGAGACCCTTTCACAACCCCAAAAACACAGGTTTCTGTTTCTCGCATGAGCTATGGATTTTGTTGTTTGATGTAGTTATTTGTTCACCCACACTAGTTTTTTCATCATTTTCCTTTCAAATCCTCCTTCAACACATTCTTCACCCATCGCTTCCTCATTGTTTGATCCCCAACAAACCTTCACAATCACTGTTCGATCCATTAGTTTTCCCAAATGCCACTTACTTTATGCACTTTAAGTCTCCACCATTGATTTTCTTAGCCTGATCCAACAGCTATCGCTTCACCCAATCGCCAACTTGCCTTGTTGATCCCCACCATTGATTAGCCCCTCCTGATCTGACAATTGTCGCTTCACCCAATTACGAACTAGATTGGCTAATCTCCACCATTGATCAGCCCCACCTGATCCAACAGCTACCCTCCAAACTCGCGCAGATTAGTGCATGGCTATTATCCACCCAAGAGAACACAAGAAAAGTTGTTTTCTCATGCTATGTGTCATGCAGTTAGGCTAATTTCCTGAAATTTCAAAATACAACTTACAACCTTGAGGGTGCGCAAGAAATTATTTACCATCTTAGAAACTCGCTCCATCATTTCCGCACATTTCTTTTTCCTACGACATGATATCCACTATCCATCTCTTGACTTCATGCGCATGATAAGATCTCAACCATTCATGTCCTGTGAACCTCGTTCGTCCATCCACTCACTTAATCCCTCGCAATATGATCTTCGTCATTCATCACTTCATTAACCTTGTTCATCCATTTTTTCACTTAAGAACCCATGATATGGTATTAGTCATTCATCGCTTCATTAAACTTGTTCATCCATTTATTCACTTAAGACCCCATCATAAGATCTCCACGGTCCATATTCTGTTCATTGATTAATCTAACGATCCCTATGCACTACTACATCCTTGCGTCCTCCTTTCATTGATTTTGACCTCTGATTGCTCTTCCACTTGAAAACCGATTGAGCTTAGTTTCCTTTGCTTACACCATAGCTTGGGTTTTATGCTCTTTACCTCTGTAACTTAGATAGTAGCATTAGATTACTGTTAATTTAGCAATTCTACTTAGCATAACTATTTGGATGGTTAGTTAGGTTATGGTATGGTTTAGCATTTCATGTTGTTTTCTTCAATACTGTAGTAGAAGTAGCTCTCCATTAGGATAGATTGTCTCTTCTTCCATTAAAGAGTTAAGCTTCTTATGACCCTATAGAAGTCTAGCTTGGAACCCCAGGGGTCTCTTTCCAGATGAGCAGTGACAACACGCAGTACCTTCACTTCTACTTGTGCATATAGCACTGTCACCTCCAAGTTTTTTTCACGATAAGATCTCGCGATAACCTTGTTCATTAACCTTGTTCATCCATTTATTCGCTTAAGATCCCATGATAAGATCTCCACCATCCATATTCTGCTCGTTGATCGATCCAACAGTCCCTATGTGCTACTGCATCCTTGTGTCCTCCTTTCATTGATTTTGAACTCCGATTATCTTCTGCTTGAAAACTGATTTAGCTTAGTCTCCTTTGCTTACACATTAGTTTGGCTTTTATGCTCTTTACCTCTACAACTTAGATAACAACATTAGATTAGTGTGAATTTAGCAATTTTTCTTAGCATAGCTGTTTGGATGGCTAGTTAGGTTATGGTATGGTTTAGCATTTCATGTTATTTTCTTCAATACTACAGTAGAAGTAGCTCTCTCTTAGGATGCATTTGCTCTTCTTCCATCAAAGGGTTAAGCTTCTTCTAAGCATCTAAAAGTCTAGCTTGCAACCCCTGGGGTCTCTTTCCCAATGAGCAGTGACAACATCCAATACCTTCACTTCTACTTGTGCATATAGCATTGTCACCTCCAAGTTTGTACGAACCCCAGGTTGATAAGGAAAGTTGGTAGCCCTGGGAGTTGCAACATTATTTTTACAATACCTAGGCTCATCAGAGTGCACCTTTTCTTCGAAGATCTCCTGGTTGTTTATTTTTACTTCATTAATCACCAACAGTGCATGTTGCTTCGTGACCATTAGCTCATATGATACTCCTTGGTGTAACTCATCTAGGGTTTGGATAAGGAATGTTGGAGGTTGATGCCTAGATTCTTGATCTGGGAAAGCTGGGTGTTGGCCTATTTTGAGTTGGCATGTAGGGTTCTGTTTGGGAAACAAATCACACGAAGATCCGAAGTTTCATCTGTGTCCAACACAACCTTGCTCGCTTGATGCAGGCTTGCATGAATTCTACTTGATAGACCTATGCTCGCTTGCAGTCGGTCTATCTAGATCTACAAATCGTGCAAATCTTTCTGCACATTTCCTAGTGCCAGTTGGTACTGCTACTAAAACTCAGTCCATAACTTCGTTGTAGTGTCTTGGACCTTGTCGCCAATTCCTTCTTAGTCCCCTTGAGTGAGGAATAACAGATCCACCTACTTGAATCTAGTTGACTTGGTCTTATTCTGCGGCCCCGAGGTTGTCTTCTTTGTTCTTTTTTTGACCTCAAAGGGGGTTCCCTACTCTGCACTCCTGAACCCTTCTACATATGACCCTTCTTGATACTGGGTTTGTTGAGAGTCAGACTCCTCAACCTTGATCGTGGTTTCCTAGGCCGCTCGCTCTTTGTCAGCAACTACCTTGGTAGAATCTTCCTTAGTAGCAATTTCCTTCTGTTGTGCAACTTTCTCCCGAGCCGCAACCTTCTGGGATTCCTTTTGCTGCTATGGTCCTGATGTCTGCACGGTGGTACCTTTTGCTGCCTTGCTCATTCTTGTGCCTAGATATGATGGGTAAAGCCACTCTCTTAGCCATTTAGCTACAATATCTATAATATCCACCTCACCAACAAGATAAGGAAACTTGTGCCACATCTTCTTTGGATTCCTTCGCACCTGGATAGATACATTATGAAAGTCAACCTTGAATTTGGCATAAGACTCATACTTCTAATATAAGGTAGGTGACATCCTCGGCCTTTAGTTGATCACCATGTACAAATCCATCTCTACTGACACCCAAAACATCTCGGTCTTCATAATCCACGCAGTGTCGTTCGTTGCTCAGAGTGAAGTGAACTTCATTGCCTCCGAGAGGTTTGATTCTTGAGGAGGAAATTGGTTGTCCTCTGATGTCCTCCATGCTACTAATGTTATTAAGAGTAACATGTACACATAATGAAATGCCTTGCCCTCATCCTAGGCCTCTCGATAATTCTCCAATAATTCCTTGCAAAGGTAATGAGCCCAGTTGCACTAGACTCCTTTGGTGCACTGTGCAACCAAAGAGATCATGGGTGTCGGAACATCATCCACTTGACACTTCCACATAATCTTGCATGCCAATATTTGTGCGGTGAACTGCACCATAGCATTTGAAATGGAGCAGATGGAATATCTGCATGAATTTTTAACCAAACTGAACCTACTGTTTCTTTGATCTGCAAGTTTCTTCTCCTTCATTTTCCATCCAAATGCTTCTGCTAGATCCACATCTTGATAGGGTAGAAAGTTGATCTGGTGGATTAACATATCAGTAATTAGAATGGGTTCTCTCAGCCAAAGACACCGATCGTGCACAAAGATGAGTAATTATCAGACACATACAATGTTAATGATGGTGCAAATGAAGTGCAAAACTTAGAGAATGTTGAGGAGGCCCACTTTATGAACACCCGCAATCCACTTCATATGTTCCAATAGCGTGACCCCAATTTCCTCATAATAAATATTTGACAAGTATCTAGCCAGTGCAATCTGAGGGAACTCCTCATGATATCCTAAGTCCCAATGCTCCATCTTGAGTGTCATAATGTGGCCCAACAACACGCCCTCAAACACTACCTTTTCTAGAAGTAGTGGTGTAGAAACCATAAATTTAGCATTGTCTACATCCCTAGGCACCTTGATTGTGCCCTTGTATGGTGGGATGTACTACAGGAGACGAGTAATATGCTCATCCTCCTCAGAATCCATCTCTTCGATGCCTCCATGTAGTTCTTCTTCATTTAAATCAACGGGCTCATGTGGCTGCTATGCTCTATCCATCTCCCCCCTCTAATAGATTTCCATGGGAAATTTTCACAATGATTGCCTCACCGGAACCTACTGTGCTTTTTTCTACTTCTTGTCAGCTATAGAGGGCTTAGATCTAGGAGACGTAGGTGTTGTAGTCAGAAATCCTATAGGAATAGAGGGAATTTCTTCAACTGATGATCTTTCATAGATGATCTTCCAGACCCAATAAGGCAAGTTGGTGAACTCTGGCTGTACTAGGATTTCCTCCCAAACATTCTCAGACATACAAAACGCATCCTAGCAACAAAATTTAAGGCAAACTAGTTGGAAGAAAAGTGCATGAATGCCAGGTGGCCTACCACATTTATAGTTTAATTCGAATTTGAATCAAACCATTCCCTCCAAATTTCTATCATTAATGCATTTTTGGTGGCATATTTCCAAAGATTTTCCCCATAAATGCATCTTCCTAGCTCCTCCTAATGGAAAGTTTGTCATCGAATCATCTACAGTGCTTCCAACGGATAATTTTTTACCAGGCTACGTGAAACCAACCATTGTGGGATAGCCACCTTACCGCAACTCCCCTCAGTACCCTAATTTCTTCCATCATGCAGCCTTATTACTATGTCTTTCCCCTTGTTGGGAAATGTAGTTTATAGTCCCGTAATTCCTTGCAACTTCCTGGAGTACTAAGACTATCGCACAATCATATAGTCATTATGGACGGGTGGGATCACCCTTGTACAACTTTAAGCGAACGCCATTGACTCTGCCTAGAAACAATTCTCCATTCAACTTCACGAACTGAACAACGCCAACATCTGTAATTTATTTTACCACATATGGCTAGAGTCAATGCATTTAAAACGTTCCAGGAAATTTTCTAAATTTACTGTCATATAACAATACCAAATCATTAACCTGGAAGGTGCACTTCTTTATATGTCGACCATGTCATGCCTTTTCGTGCTCCTTTTGCACATGTTGGTGAAATCGTGCTAAAAACTAATCCTCCTCCAATTCCATTAGCTGCGCGAGATGCTCCTCCATAGTATCGCAATTAGCCATATCGGTCAGTGTTGCAATCCATTGACTCGACACAATATATTCCATGGGCATCACAACCTCCTTCCCATAGACCGACCTAAAAGGGGTTTGGCCTGTCAAATTTTTACAAGTGGTTCTATACGCCCATAGGATGATTGGTATGTGCACATCCCAGTCATTCCACTTCACATTGTAAACCTTCATTAAAGCAATCTCCAAGATTTTGTTGAAGGCTTCAACCATACCATTAACTTGAGGGTGATAGGGGGTACTCTTCTAATAATAGACTTGTAATTCTTCAAGCATTGTAGCAACCGTTTCGTTTAAGAAATGTGTGCTCTTATCACTCATTAATATCTTAGGGCAGCCAAACCCTACAGTCCTTTGCCAATTGCACTTCTCCCCATCATGTCAAGTATTCAGTTGTTGTAATAATATATGGCTCTCTAGTCTTTTTCCCTCGAGGTTGGATCAGACCCATAAAACAAATCTCCCACTTATCAAAGACATGAAAAGTTATCTGTGAATTTAAGGGTAGTTTGTCCCTCCGCGATGGTCTCCCCATCCTTTGGAAAGCATCACATGCCCCACAATACGCTTTTGAATCCCTATGCATCGTTGGCCACCAAAGTCCTGCGCGCAAGATATTCTACATGGTCACTCTTCCTACATAATGTCCTCCCGCTACCCGTCCATGTGCTTTTGCGACGATTCTTGGTCATTCGAACTCTGGGACATATTGACGTAGTATCTATTTAGAGCCCATTTTGTATAGGTGTCCAATGATCACAGAAAAATCAACCATGTGAACCACCAATTCCTTATTTTGTTGTGTAGAATATCCCTCCAGGGTTGTGCTAGTTGTTAAAAGCCATATTATATCCACAAAGTGATTGTTTGCGACGTGAATAACAAAGAGTTGCACATCAACTAACCCCTATTCCAAATTATTAGGCTCATTACTAGTCTCATTCTAAGATAGATGATTAGGACCAGCATTCAATCATTTGAGCTTCACAATTACCTCAAAATCATACTCCTAAAAGAGCAACAACTATCTGCAAATTATCCCCCCTAACACAGATTTATTAACTCGGTGTTTGAGAACATAATGGTTTCTGTACATTTTCAAGTGCGCGCATAAAAAATAGTGCTGGAATTTCGGTAGTGCATATGCCATTGTCAGTCCTTCATGCTATGTAGTCGAGTAGTTCTTCTCCACCTTAGACAACTTCCTACTTGCAAATGCTATAGGATGATCAAGATTGCCTTCACTTAGTTGGGTCAGTATCACACCTAATGCAATAAAATATGTGTCCATATGAACATGAAATTCCTTTCTCCAATTCGAGAATACCAGACTGGTGCAGTGACCATTTTCTCCTTCAAAATGTCTAAATTGTTATGACACTCCTCATCCCAGTAGAATGCCATGTCCTTCTTCAACAACTTCTCCATTGGTACAACGATTTGCACATATACCTTGATAAACTTTCTATATTACCTCGTATGACCGACTGTCGTGTGCAACTGTCTTACATTCTTCCAGGCCTCCAAATTGACAATAACAACTATCTGGGTAGCGTCTACCATCAATCCCTAATTGCAGACCACATGACCCAACAATATTCCATAAGGAACACACACAATGCATTTTTTTAGATTTAGGGTGATCTAATGTCTGCTATAGGTATCTAACATAAGGCACAAACTTGTAACATGGTGCTTTACCAACCCAAATACAATTCAATCATCAATGTAGACTTTTAAAACTTGTGAATGAATTCCTTAAAAGTTGTAATTACTACCCTTGAGAAGATCACAAGTGCATTCTTCAATCCAAAGGACATTACCATGTATTGAGAACACCCACATCTTATCACGAAGGTGGTCTTGCTACAATCCTCCAACATGATCTTGATCTGATGGTACCCTGAGAACCCATTAATGAATGAGTAGGCTTCCTTCCCTCCAACATTTTCCAGGACTTCATCTGTAAACGGCGTTGGAAATGGGTCGTGGACACGTGCATCATTTAGCTTCCTCAGATCTATGCATATCATGATTTCATCCTTTTGATTCTTTTCCTAGACTATCGTAGGACTTACCCAGTCTGATTCCTCCACTGACTCAATGATCCCGACCTCTAGCATTTTTCCAACTCTTTGTGCACCTTTTCCTTGTAGTTGAGATTCAAATGGTAGGGTCGTTTTTTTATAGGCTTCACTTCTATCTTTAAAGTAATCTTCAGCATGCCTAGGCCCCCTACTATCCCCTTTAGATCTAAGAAATTGGTAGGAAACAAGTCTTGGTATTCACACAACAGTTCTACAACCTTTTAACTATATCTTCATCCTAATGGCCGCCTTTCTTTGCAAACTTCTGCTACGCATCCAATCCAATTTTTACCTATGTAGTCTTCAAAGGCTCTGTTATGTCCGAGATTGCTTCTTTGGGCTATTAAACTTCACGCCACCCCTCAGACTATGGAATGATAATATTTCTCGAGTCACCTTCTTCTTCTTTTGTGATCACATTATAATATTCTATCGCATTGCACAACTGTGTATTCCAATCTGGTTGAACCCATTCTACTGGTTCCTTAGTCATTCTAAATATTACATCATTAATTTCTTGGAGTGACATATCAATACATTCAAAGCCATCGTCAAAGCTGAAGGTCAACAGAAGACTTTCCTTGAGGGTATCCCACTCAATCGTTCCATCGCGTAGCTCAATTTCCAGGTACCAATTCATCAGAATGGTATCCAAAGTGTGACAAGGGATGTGCACCCATTGAGGTTGAGGTTTCTCTCCCTAGTTTTTAGTCCACCAAGCTAGATGCTCGCATGAATTGTCTTTTCAAGTGTACCTCTTTGTCATATGAGTATTGGCGTACTCGAACCTCAGTTTCATCATTCGTCAGTATTCCTTTCAATCGGTGAAGTTGTCCTTAACCATACCTCACCAGTGGGTAGGCGTAGCATGCAACGCCAGATCCAGTGCCTAGAACTAATGTTATTCTAGCATCTCCCTTTCAAACTTATCCAAAAATAAATTAACATCATCGAAACCATCATAATGAGGTAGATTTCGTACCTCTGTGGATACGCAACGAACCGATTTTGTCAACATGGTGCAGCACAATGACGAGACTCCATGTAATATGTTTTGCCAATGATCAAGTTCTTTGTTGGAATCTAAGGTGCAGGAGCTATCTCTATCCCATGTAATTTTTTCATATGTTATAGGATTGATCATGTCCTCATCACACACAGTTATCTTATATATCTGATCCAGATCCTCCTCCTCTTCATAATCACTGGTTGGTTTAGTTTATTGCACTCCCTCAGACGGATCTAAGGGAACAATTACCCAGAGGTATTTCCTCTCAAATATCATTTTGCGCTTCCTAAGATTAATAACTGCATCCATATGGAAGCCCCAATCAATTCCCAATAGCGTGGGCTAAGGATTACTATGATCCACTATCTCTATCACTTCAAAATCAGCCAAAGCACTTGCCCCTTCAATATCCACTATTACCCCATATAATCGGCCCATAGGAATGATCTTCTATTTAATGGCCATGCGAAGCTAGATAGGGGACCACTATAGCACAGGTCTCCCCATTCTTTCGCAAGTTTTTTTTGGTAGCATATTCACATCCGATCCTAGATCGAGAATTACTTGATCCATTTCATACTCTCCAATCTATGTAGCTAGGCTCATTTCGTGACCTGTTCATTTCTTGCTTTTGCCCACTTCTTGTACAATGTGTTGTTGTAGAGGAGTCTTGACCTTACCACCTTTTTATCCCACAACATATTCATACAAGTCTTCAGAAAGGTAGCTAGTAGCGAAGGATTTACGTCTTGTGCTTCATTGTATCATCAAAATTCTCCTGGCTTCCTGAGGTAGAGGTCTCAACAAAGATATTTTTGTCTTCCATAAAGTTTTCCTTAGCTTGGTTTAGATTGAATCCAAGTTCCTTCTCAGAAGCCTTGCATACCCATCCTTTGATTTCCAGTTGTTTTCTTTTATCTTCTCCAGTGGCAATACCACTTCGATTCACTATAATAATGTTAGGTTCTTCCCCATGAGGCTTCGCTCTCATCCTCCGAATATTCTGTGTAGGTGTTTGAGCCTTTTTCTCCTACATCTTGGCTGTTAGTACCAGGAAACCTTCTATAACATGATCAAATTGTCAGCAATACTGACAAGAGGGATGGTTTGGGTTCTAACAGTCACACGCAAAATAACCTGCTTCCCGACAATTATAACAAATGACTTGTCTGCAACCCCTTCCCACCCCTCCTCCTCGTCCTCTTCCCCAGCCCTAGAATCCTCTGTGCGTTGCACCCACTCCTTGATCCTGAGGCCAATTTTCCATATGCATTCTATATGTAGGGGTCCGCTCCATCATGAGTTCGTAGCTTTTGAAGTTGTGGTCATCATGCCCTATTTATTTACAAAAAGTACAAAATAACTATTGTGGAGTTTGCATGAACTTTTGTAGGAGATGACAGTTATTATTCACATGCTTCCTAACTATCTAACAGATTGTGCACCACAAGGCTACCCTTGTACTTGGGCTAGTGATATTTTCTAGCTTTAGAGGTACATGACCTCACCCAATAAGGTAATTTTGGTAAACAAGACAGTGGTCCTTGTCATGACCCTAGCCTTTACACTTTAGGCACCAAACTTTTGCTTGCACCTCAAGCTGGACTTCATTTCCCTTCTTCAACCTCTACAATTCCATGTGCAAGCTTGCAGTTTGTGATTGAATCTGTTGCACCCCTATATTCATATCATGCACTGGTCAATCTTCTAATCTCATGGTGATCTCCATTGCTTCTACTTGCGTTCCTATTTGATGTTGTGACAATGGTAACTTAGATGAGGTAGGAGTGAAGCAATATACCAGTCTCTATGTTGAGTATCTATAATGGCCATATTAGCCCATTGGGTAGGACATTTTAATCTTTGATCAAAGTCCCATGCAAACCCGTTTACCCTCTACTGAATCTCGTTGAGTTTTGTTACAACCTGGACCTAAGATTTAGGTTTCTTGAAGTCACAGTTCAGGGCTTGTTGGGTTTCTAACATAGTCGCATTCGGCTTATCTGTGCAAAATTTGATGTACCAACTCAACTCTCCATTGTGTAGTGCTCTCACTAGTTGTGCTTTCTTCATATTTTCATCAATGATCTATTGTGCCTTCTATACAACATTTGTGACGAACCAAATTTTTTGGGGATTTTCAGTTCCCATACCCTTAAATATATGCATCTTCATTGTATTCACCATGTTAAATGATGGAGGTGGAGGTGGAGATGGAGGCAGAGGTGTATGTGTGTGAGGCAAAGGTGGAGTGGAAGGATGAGGTATCCATGCAATACCCTGACTTACAATTTGTAGTACGCTTCATGATGTTCTCATAATATTACCTTTGTCGTTGCTATTAGAAGATCCTAACAGTAGACTATATTCGAAGCCTGATTCTTCATTCCTTTTGAATTCTCTCCCACTTTGCATAGTCCCAAACGTCAATTTAAAGGCATAACCCTCTTTTTAAACAATAGCATCTCAATCCAAGTATTCAGATATTTTACGTACATACCTTTTAGTCCTTTGAAGAACTTGCACTATGCTTCACTGTAGCTAGTGCATGTATCGATCACAAACTCAATGATGAATCCTCCCATAATACGATCAATCCTGTGGTCGACAACCCACACGATGTTATTTTCTGAAGCCTCCAAGTGCTTCACTAGTTATGGGGTCCACACAATAGGGCCCTCAAGCTTCCACGTGCCCTGACTATCCACCAATTTGGAGAACCACTCATGCAATTCACAGGGAAAAGAGCAAAATATTATTTCATGTTCATATGTGAATAAGCATCTATTAAGCCACTCTTCGTTTGACAGGCATGAATCTCTATTCTCTTGGGCTGCAAATGCATGCAACTTCTTATCAATCCACTTTTCTATCTCTTTCTTACTCGGGAACAACTTATCACACATTCCTCATCTAGATCCCTGTCCTGAAAATAGAACCATTTGTTGGCTTGATGGGGTCTGACCTAGGTTCAACATTAGCTATGCCAACTAACAAAACTCTAAATTGTTGGCCCTTTTGACAACAACTCGCATAGTGCAGGTTGCAGTCTCACTCGAAGCAGTGTTAGGGGATAAAAATACCAGGTTTTTGCATCGAAATTTCTGTGTGATGGGTTCCTGCGACTTCTATGTCTTAGCTCTGTCTTCGTGAACCCTACCCTTCCAGAACAGTTAATAACAATAAATCTTGTATATAACAATTATATCTTGACGAAGGCCATTAACTAGTCATAACATGCATAAATTATAATGATCTACTTGTTTCACGCATTATATAAACATTAATTCATATACTTCCAGATGTAGAGCGAAATGGGATAAATAATATAAGTAAATACAATTGAACGGATACACAAAGTACGGATCAAAACCATCTTTATTACATATGATCTTCAAAGTAGAGACTCTTCTTCCCTGCACACTCAGTTGCAAGAGCCTTCCTCTCCACTTAAGTACATGAAATAAACGTTCCTGTTTTAGATTAATTGCCCAAAAACAATGATCTTCTATTTTATGATGATCCTCTAGACTCGCTATGACTCTTCTGTTTATAGCCTTTCCATTTACAATACCATGTTCTGCGGACCATGGGTGGGTTTCAAAACCTTCTTAACACCTAACAACATAAGGGACTAAAGCCCCTTTGACTCTTATTATCTTTGCACTTGGTTTCCACAAATTGTTGAGACTTTACATTTTTACAAAAAGGAAATACCAAATTTAACCCCATGGACCCCATCCCAACACACTTTATACATTAGGTCATTACAATAATATTTCAGAAAGATTTAAATGCAAGAAGATAACAACCACTTAACAACAACATTTCTTAATTATTCCATATCAAAATCTTATAAATATGGTGGACATTGGTACTTGTAATCTTTTTCTATGATATGCATACTAGGAAGTCAAACCATCCACATACTAGGAGGCCATACAATCCACCCAACCCAAATCCAATACATATATTTTGATGGTATCTTTATTTTTTCAAGAATTGAATCACTTAGTGTTAAGCCATTTCAGTTTGTTTGGTTGCACTCTTTCATACCAATTAAATGTTGTTTACTACTAGCATAACCCTATCATTGTCCTTCTACCATATTATTAATATGCTTATTCTACTTAATGATTGATTTCATGATGGATGTATATTGATATTCATAGAAATTTTATAATAATGAAATTTATGATGAAAAGTAGATTAATTGACTTGTGTGGAATTAAGTTCTTATAAATTATTAATTCAAAAGAGATAGGATGAAATAAATATATAACTAGTACAACCATATTAAAAATATCAGTGTGGTTGATATAGTTGAAGGCTTCATCTGTTCTATCATTCATAAATATATAAAAAAAAAAACTATTGCAACAAAAATATTATTATTAACTATGGCAAAAATAAATCATTATTAACCTTAATAAAAACTATCAATACATAAGAAGTAAATTATATTCTTTCAATTTTAAAACATTCAATTTCCGTTATTCTTTCCATTTTAAGACATTCAATTTCCGTTATCCTAAATTTTTTCATGTGTAATGCTGCTTCTTTTAATTAAAAGGAAATTTTGATTATAAAAATCTTATTTCAGAGACTTAAAAGTAAACCTGTGTAATCTTTCATCTCACTACTGCATGCATAGTCCACAAAACAAGAAAAAGCAGATTGCTCCTACATAAGTTTCCCATTGTAGTTTTGAATTACCTTTTGTATTTTCCTTCCATCAAAATAAATCGACATGATATTAAACCCACAACAAAAATGGGTTGCTAAATTGCCTGCTAGGAGAAGGTTTAACTAGGTGTGTAATATATACAATCAACAAAGCCACATCTATGACCTATAGAAGGCAAAGAAAATATGAAAAGTTTTCAAACCCTGTCTTGGTAACTACAAAAAAGTGAAGATAAATCCCAATCTTCTTCCAAGATACAAGAAAGAGATGGAAAAAATCCCGGACTGAATTATCGTTTATATGAATCAAAGATCCGCAATCATTCTAATTTGCACCCCTTCTTCAATGCAGGGAACTATTTTCTTCCAAAACCAGTGCTTTCTCCATTGAAAAACCATTTCTTCAATGGGTACGCCTTTAGTTTCTGGCAAAAAGAGGTATACAAAGACAGTCATGATACCGATCCAGGATGTAAACAACAGGAAAATCCCGTACTCGAATGAACATAAAAGAGATAAGAAGCCTTGTGCAACCGCAAATGTGAAAAAAAGGTTCACGGACACAGTTATGGCCTGCCCAGCAGAGCGTGTTTCTAGTGCGAATATTTCACTTGGAACGGTCCATCCGAGAGGACCCCATGACCACCCAAATGCAGCCACAAATAAACAGATAGCTGCTACCAACAATGCTGAGAAGCTTTTGGACAATGCCTTGTCCCCCACAAACTTTAAGCCCAAGATTATGCCGACAGCAAACTGTGAAAAGATGATAGAATATCATTATCAATGAATTTATCAGTAAACAACCTAACAATAATGGAAAAGAAAGTCCATATAATTTCTATCAAGTTACTCTGGAGAGAACAATAGAGTAATGTGAATGAGGAATTGTTTTTTTCCGTGCAGTCAATAATTGCGAAAGGGGCTTGGATTTTAAACTTCGGGAAACAGTGTTCCGTGCCCTGTTTCACGGAACTTGGCCTATGAACTTCGAGTGACTAGAAAATCTCTTTTTCAAATCTGATGGATGTATAGCTACAGCTCTTTCTAATCTAATTAGAGATTTTAGATGCAACTCTCTCACCTGAACGTATAGGACTTCCCTTTTAGGACTAATACTGACTTCTGTGCTGAATACGAAGAAGACATTTGAAACACGTTTGTTCATCGTTTCGATCTTACTGGGGCGTGACGTATGCAAGACGTCAGAAGTCAACTATTGAAGCTTAAGTGAGGTATGGACGGCTGTTATTGCAGCAGACAACTGCAACAAATAACTGGCATGTTATTGGCCAGTAAATGGCCCGTGCTGTATATGTCTAACTGTGACATGCTAGTTATGTTTTGCTGAGGTTCTGTATATGTTCATAGTTGAATGGATAATATATTTCCTTAAATTTCTGCAGCAAGCTCCAAAAAAAGAAGAATAGAGCAATAAGGAGCTTTGTTCACCCGGTTATATTGGCGGGATAAAAACATATAATTTCCCGTATAAAACTTTATTTTGACACTAGAGAAATAATCGTATGGAAAAGTGAAAAATCTTAAACATGTTTAGAATACGAAAATAAGAATATCAAGACCTAATAAGTAGACTTATCACTTTAACTTTTGGGCACGCAGGCTGCAAAATTGTGCAAGAAAGACCGTACAATTTTCAGGCTTTTGTTGTTTACCTGACATATCATCATCTGAATGCCACCACTAAGTAGCAAGGGCCTGCGCCCCCACCTATCGACAGTGGCAATGGACAGCAGGGTGGAAGCCGCTAGGACAGCTCCAGTGATGAGAGACGAATATAGCGAAGCATTTGCACCAAAGCCCAAAGTGCCGAAAAGTACAGGTGCATAGAACAATATTGAATTGATTCCAGTCAATATCTGAAACATGGGCATGCAGATGGCCATCACCAGCTGTGGCCGATTCCTCCTCTCTAAAATATTCCTGAATGGGTGGCGGACGGCTTTGGCCAATTCACTTGCATCCACGATATCTTCGTACTCTGCTTTCACGTTCACAGTGCCCCTGATCTTCTCCAGTACAGCGCGGCCTTTGTCGAGATGGCCGCGTTCTATCAGACTGTTAGGAGTCTCAGGAAGGAACATCCCTCCAACGGTCATCAAAAGTGCAGGAGCTGCAGCCAACCCCAGAGTCAGAGAGAGACGCCATCCCCAGAGTTTTATTTTCTGAGCTCTATAATTGACCATATTTGCTGTGAAGATCCCTAGTGTTGTGGCCAATTGGAACAATATATTAAGTCCACCCCGGGCTTTCGGAGGAGCCAGCTCCGAGAGGTACAGAGGAACGACCTTGACACAAGTCCAAACAAAATACACTGTAACCCAAGTCATTCGATTCCAAACTAAAAACTCTTTAAATGCAAGCCATTCTAATTCAAACGTAAAAAAGTCATTCTCCGCAACTCATTCAAGTTCAAATAAAAAATCCGCAAACCCAAATTCAAACTTAAAAAACTCATTCAACGCAAGTCATGCAGGTTCAAATAAAATATCTGCAAGCCCAAAGCGCATATAAGCCCACCTGATTCGAGAAACCGATTCCCACTCCAAGCATTATGCGCCCTCCAATGAGCATGGTTAAGTTCATGGCGGCGGCGTTGAGAACCGAGCCTACAAGAAAACTGATACCTCCACTTATAATACTGGCCTTGCGCCCATATCTGCTCGTTACATGAGACGCAAACATCGAAGCAAAGAGGCCTGCAACGTACAGAGACGAGGTGAACACAACTAGGGCTTGGTTGTTGTATTTGCAGTAATGGCTACTCTGGGATATTTTATTATGCTTTCGGTGGTACACTGCGGGAAAGAATTTCTGGAGGAACGGGTCCATGGATGTCACTCCGCCTGCGAATCACACCATATTTCAGAGTTCAGCGCTCAGCTGTAAATCCATTAGTGCAGGGTTATCCGCTTCTGATGATTATAAGGTCTCAGCGTTTCGTAAATAAAATATACAGTGAGTGTAAAAACTATTCGGGCATAGCCGGATACATACCAGATATGCCGATATCATAGCCGAAGATGGCGCCCCCAATAGCAGCTACCATGCACGCAACAACAGCATACAGAGTTACTCCTCCCTGGTATTGCTGTGCTCTTTCGTTTGACGCTCCCACTACCTCTGGACAGCCTCCTGTCATCCTCTACTGAAATTAGAGATGGTGATGGATATGAAGATCAACTCGATTCCCTGTTCAGTGGCTGCAGCGTTTATTGGTGAATTGTGCCTTCTATATATAGGGTTGAAAGACAGCAGGGATGTACGGCTTGCACCGTCCACATAAAATGCAGAGTTTGGATTTTTTTTAATTTGAAGTTTTTGATGAACACGATCGTTCGGATGACGGTGCGAATGTTCTGTTACCTTTATCGCACACGAAATAGCTACATCTGGATCGAATATCTTTATATTGGGACAAGGACAAAACAGCATGTGTTGAGGCTCCCACTTTTTCTTTGTTTCTCATATATAAGATTCTTCCGTAAACGCATTTTATATATGAAGGAAATTGTCAAATATCTTATTAACTATATTTTATACCACCTTTCTATAAAGTGTATAGTCTAAACATCTATTAACTATATTTTATGCTATAAAGCATAGTACATGTCTCATTAAGTCTATTTTATTCATAAAACCAACCCAATAAAATACTGTTCCATGCAACTTGTGAGGGTCGGGGTGATTCATTGTTAAACGTTATCACATAACTGTCCATCAACTAATTATCAAATAGAGATGGTCGAGTTCTCGTTTTTGTTGCTCTTCTAGGTGGGAAAGAGTGGGAATGTGTACTGTAATTAGCCATTGTTTTCAAATATGTAAAGAAACATGGAAGGGATTGAAGATTTGGCAACATAATCATAAAAATAAAATTATTAAATATAAAATTCTTATTTCTAATAGAATAAAGATTATATAAAGATTATTTGGAAAAAAAAAGAGATATATAAAATATATCACTGATGCAACTTGGTGTACAATTTGATTTAGCATGTATTGCTTTGAGATAAAGTGGATTTTATGTATGGCAAATATCTCTAGCAAATAATGTTAACCTTATTGCAAAGTGGAAATTCAATAATCAACCAAGTGTCATAGAAGTGTAGCGACAAAAAATTTAGCGAGGATGATTGTTTTCGTTTTCACCCATACTAAGGATTTTCTTCACGAAATGTATATTTAATAGTGGATCAACTTAATCCTAAATTTATTATGCTCCACTAGTTCCGCATACCACTCTATTTTGGGACAACCAGAAACATCAAGTCTATCAAAAAACATTAGATGTTCCACATCTAGCAGCTCTAGTATCTCATTGCATTAGCAAATACAAATTCTTTCAACATGGCAGTGATTCTTAGCTCCTCTATTTCTTTACACTAGTTGACGCCTAGTTGTTCCAAAACTTAAGTAACAAAACAAAAATGGTGGGATTTCCAGGAAATGGTGTTGAATTTGGAAAAGTTCCAAACTTCCAACACCATCACTCACACGTATTTTAAATTTGTAAATAGAGAGAATTTTTTTATTTAATAAAAATGTTTTATAATATTGATTCATGCAGAAATCTCTAGCCCAAGCACCACGAACAACACCCAATATTAAATGCATTCGCATAAGGTCCACCAAACCCTCCAATGTAAGCACCACAAGGCGAGCCCACTTCTCACAACCTATCCATGAGCAGAAAGTGTTGGCAAGGCTTGCCCTCGGTGTGATACAATCAACTAGCTGTTGTTTTTCCTCCACACGATGTCACCAGTCCCAGATTTCTACCAGGGCATGAGATCCATCTTCGTTGAGGTCTTAGAGCCTAGCTACTTGTTCCCTAGGTTGCATTATGGGTCCTCTTACGAGATTCCACTAGTGTAGTGGATACTACTTGAAGAATCAAGCTAATGTTCTTATTACAAGAAAAGAACAATAATTGTTGGATTATGAAGAGAAACTTTCTACTTCAACGGTTTCTTACTTTCTGGTGGAACTTTGCCGTTGCAACAGTTGGTTATGTCTAGAGTGAGATGACTTATGGAAAATTACACAATTAAATAGCTAAATGGCCACGAATTCTTAAACATTTTTTCGTAACTCCATTCTTAATTAGTGAAACTAGTTATATATATGTGTTAAGACCACTCTTGATATGGAATACCATTCTCACTAGTTATAACAAAAATTGTTATATATAAGGGTCCATTCCACTTTTCAGATATATTTTATTTTTAACAAATCTACATTGAAAGAAAATATTTTTAATAATTATTTTGAGCATGACACAGATCTCTTGCACACATTCTTAAGTATCTTTTCAAATTCTCAAACTCATAAAACTCGAAAAAAATATTACTAATGATCCTGAAATATATAAATAATTCTCTACTTAATAAATACACTAAAGAAACAACATGAAAACATAACATGCATTAGGCATGGAAGGACAAGTCAAGTCATGGCATGAGTGACACTTGTTTCACATAAGGTTCGATATTTAGTATGAGAATGTGAAGTGGTGGATTTTTAAATAAAATATCTAGCCTTAGGAACCCTTAACTACATTGCGTTGAGTGGCATTCTGTAATAGCCCTAGTCAAAAATCTATGTAATAAAATTAATAAAGGAAAAATAATAACCATGGTCATGGGACATGTATTCGAAGCTGAATGTTGGGAAAGACATAGTGATGGTGATCACTTATGATTAATTAATGGCTATGGAAATTGACAAAGGCAATGGAAAAGGCTTTAGAAAGGAAAAGAGCCATTAATGGACATTTTATTGATGAAAATAATGAAATGAAGAGAAAAGAAAGGTGAAAGATCACATCTTGAATGTGAGGAGGAAAATGAAGGAAAATAATGGAAAATGAAGAAAATAGAGGCCTCATTAATAAAAAGGCTTCCTAGGATCAGTTGATAGACTTTTGTGAGCTCAATTTTGGAGTTCCCTCTCTATTCTCTCTTTCTCATACTCTTGGACACTTAGGTTTTCTTGGAGCACTATTGGAGGAGTGTGCCATACTTGAGATTTGGAGTAAGAAGGCAATGGAGAAGCAGGAAAGCATAAGAGGACATCAGGATCAACAGTTGCAACAGGTTTTGCTTGCAGGTACTAAGTTGCATGTATTATTTCCTTTCTAATTTTGGCATGCATGGAATATGCATCTAGTTTCATGGTTATGATCTTTCATTGGCATGGATAATTTCCTCGATTGATAGCGGTTTTGCCTAGACTTTATGTTTCGTGGATATCCATGGTATTGTGGGTTTTATCCTTTTTTTGGTTTGTGTTCATGTTCCTTTGGCTGTGGGTTGAATTATTAGTTCCTAGAAGCCTTGGTTGGACACATGCTTTGAAGCGATGTAACAACTTAGGTTGAGTTACTAGTCCCGAAAGTCTTGGTTGGACAAATGCTCTGGAATCCGTTGCTGGGTTGAGTTACTAGTCTTGGAAGTCCTTGTTGGAAAAAAACTTTGGAAGCCTGATAACAACTATTAGTTGAGTTACTAGTCCTGGAATCCTTGTTTCGAACAAACGCTTTAGAGCCTGGGACAACTTTGATAGGGACCAATCTGGTGATGGTTAGTGATGTCTGACTATTAGGTGGAATCATTGGTTGAGTCTTGAGGTCGTTTGGCCTCTAGAAGCCCTCATTTGGTTTTGTTTGATTTTTTCAATGAGATCCTGCATTCATGATTGGAATATGGCTCGACAATGATTAGTTGAAAGAGAGATTTGGTTATGCCCAATCTATGGTCGGGTAGTATGTTGATGTCCCAGACCTGGTTCTATTTTTCATATCTTAATAAGAGCTCATTTCATCTTGTATTTGATGGGTAAATATACTTGCTCATATGCGGTTTTTATGTTTGTTATATGTTTGTTAGTTCTGTTGAATATATGTTGGTTATGAAAATGTTTTATGACAAGCCTGATCTATGGCTCTCATCATGTTTTGATTAGCGAATGGATGAACAATGAATATATGACATAATAGACTATATTAAAGCTATTTTAATAGGTAATCAATGCCTCTTAACAATTCTTAGATAAGTATCAAACCCCTATGCTCATATTTGGTGTTATGACCTATAGATTGCATATTTGTGAGATGTTTGGCAAAATTACTTCCATGGATAGTAGGGTTTAGATCAAGTACTCGTACCAATGATTTCATTATTAGCCTAATTCCATTGTTTTGTATCATTTCTACAAGTTCCATAAAGTTCTGGGCAGTGGCCTGAGACCTAGCTTTGAAAAAGTGGCTCAAAATCCAGGGTTGTTGGCTCAGAACTACAAGAAAAAGTCCACAGTTGCGAGCATGCCTTGTTGTGGGAGAGACTAGAAGGCCATGATCACATGCATGGCTTTTGATGGGAGTGAGTGAGTGTCCAGATCAGTAAAATGTGAAGTTTCCTCGGGGGTTGGTCACCTAGAAGGTTTGGTTGGTTCCAGAAGGTTCTGGAGCATGTGTAGAAGGTCAGATGGGTTCTGTTTTGTTGGTTCCACTTCTTTAACTATACATGGGGAGTTGAATCACATCATAGTAGCCTCTCGTCACATGTTTATCCCAACGAACCAATTAACTTGGATATATGTTGGAGGAGGGTGGTTACAAAGTGGTATCATAGCATGGTTCATCCCTTGGACTGGATGGGCAGTGTGTTGGTCATGCATACACGTCAATTGTATATGTTTTCTTTATGCTTGTGGTCTATGTGTTTGATTCATATGCACGGTGATGGCCATAGTATGTGGTCGGTATGGTCATCCATTGATAACTGGTAATGATTGAAATGATGTTCATATACTATTGTGATTATGATTACACATAGATTATGCTAATCTAGTTAGTCTTGCATATGATATCCTCCTTGTACTTTACTAACGTATGTTGTTTTGTTTATGATTTGGTTTAGCTGACATGATATAACTTGCAGGAAAGGAATATCAATGATGACTAACAAAATGGTAGACTTCAATTCATGAGACTCTCCCTATGGATCATATGAGCAATATGGTGTTTGAAACTCTTCTAACATAACAGACACATTGAGAAGTTTGAAGGAAGAAATAAGGATTTGCAGAGAAGATAATGATAGGATCATTTAGGCATACGAGGAATAAGCAAAAGTTTATGTAGCTATGCTTTAGAGTTTGTCAGACTTGCAGAGACAAGGACCACTTCAGATCATCCATGGGATGGAGGATAAGACTAATGGGGCATATGGAAGTAGATCTCATAGTGGGCACATGATGAATAGAGATGACAGGATCAGGGATGGAAGATTCTTCGATACACCTGATAGGCAAGGCAGTGGGCTTGGGATTTACTCTAGTTCTGATTCAGACAGGTATCACAGTCATCATCAATATCATCCTTACAAAAGGAGTGACAGGGGATATTTTCTGAATGAGTTTAAGAAAGAAAAGCCACCTACATTTGATGGAGAAATGAATAAGTCACAGGATCTGAAGCATGGTTTCTTCGGATGAAAAGGTTCTTCAGATTGCATGATTACTCAACGAACATGAAGGGAAAAATAGTTACATTTAGTTTTAAAGGTAAAGAAAACATTTGGTGGGAAGATGTAAAGAACATGCGACGTATTCATGAAGACGAACCGACTTAGAGTGAGTTCAACACACTATTTAGGAAGAAGTATCTATTAGAGCGATATTATGATGTCAGAGTAGAGGAATTATATGAGTTGGAGATGGGATCTATGACCAATGATGAGTACACTAGCATATTTTTGGAGTTATTTTCATATGTGTCTTACTTCAAGGATGAGAAGGCCAATATTCAAAGATTCATTATTGGGCTGTCTGTAGAACTCAATGATAATATTGACTTTTATGAGCCTAGATCATTGGACGAGGCCATCTGAAAGCTAAAGCATTGTTATGGGAAATCAAAGAGAAAATTTGAGGCTAAGTAGGATTGGAGAGGTAATGCAAAAAATAAGGGAAAATGGGATAAGAAGCGAACAAGGCCTTAGGAAATAGGTAAGAAAGAGAATGAAACACCACATAAGAAGTTCAATGCATATGGAAGAGGATAGGAACTTCAGTTTGAGGAGAAGAACAAGGGCATAGGTTGGAAGCATTTACAGTGTTCAACTTGTGGCAAGGATCACCGTTGGAGTGATTGTCCACAACATCAGGGTGGTAGGCCATAGATTTACAGTGCACAAGAAGCACAAATAGTGGTGGATGTTGGACAGAGTGTTCCTCAGACTTATGCAGCGCTCGATAATAAGCAAGTAGATCACTAGGAATATATTATTTAGATGGATGGTAAGCTTCATGATCAATTTGTTTCTATTTTGATTAACTGTGGATCAAATTATACTTATGTTAACCATCACATGGTGGATAAGTGTTGTTTGAATAAAGAGTGCATGGAGAATCATGGTTAGTGTTATTGGCTACATATACAAAGAAGAGAGTTAATCGTTGGGTAAGAGCTTATGAATGTGAGTTGAATGATATGCTTATATCAATACATCTAAATGTACTTTCTTTGGGATCATATGGTTTGATTTTGGGGATGGATTATTTATATCTTCATGCAACCAAGGTGGATTATTATGAAAAGGAAATTGAGTGCTTGGATGATAATGGAGAGCAAGTAATTTTGCAAGGTATGAGGAAGGAGACATTAGTTAGAATGGTGATAGTTATGTAGGCTAAGCGTAGTTGCAGGAAAGGGTGTGTATTAATCGTAGTACATATTTCTAGTGACAAAGGTAATGAAGTTGAGGATGTGGATATCTTGAGAGCTATCTAGTTTTACAATAGTTTCAAGATGTGTTTCCAATAGGGATTTCAAGGTTGCTACCTCACATGGAAGTGGACTTTTCCATTGAGTTTGTACCAAGGGCAGCACCAACATCGAAGGCACCATACAGGATGAGCACTCTAGTGTTGGTAGAATTGAATATGGAGTTGAACGAAATGTTTGAAAAATGATACATTAGGTAAATTTTATCACCGTGGCATGCACCAATGTTGTTTATGAATAAAAGGGATGGTACTCTCAGGTTATGCTATGAATATAGGTAGTTGAATAAGCTAACCACTAAGAGAAGGTATCTGTTTCCGATGATTAATGACTTGAGATCAAGATACCATCAAGTATGTGTCAAAGAGAAGGATATTTTCAATATAAATTTTAGGACGAGGTATGGGCATTATGAGTTTGTTGTAGTTCCATTTGGTTTGACTAATTCCCCAACTACTTTTATGTGCTTGATGAATCATGTGTTATGTCCTTATCCGGACAAGTTTGTTATTGTATTCATTGATGACATATTGTTATATTACAAGAATGAGGAAGAGCATGTCGAACACTTAGCAACAATATTGATATTGTTAATAGAGCATCAATTATATGCTAAGCTTAGTAAGTGCAGTTTCTTTCAGACAAGGGTATATTACTTGGGACTTGTTGTTTCCAAGGAAGGTCTAATGTATTTGGAAAAGATAACGACTATCATGGAATGGGAAGCTCCTAGAAATGTGGATAAGGTAAGATCTTTCATGGGACTAGAAGGTTACTATAGGATGTTCATCATGAACTTCTCTTTGATTTCATATACTATCACATCATTACAAAGGAAAGGTAAGAAGTTTGAATGGAAAAAAGAATGTGCAACATGTTTTGAACAATTGAAGCAATTGTTGATGAATGCTCCAATGTTAAAGATTGCAAATCTAGAAAAATAGTTTGTGGTGTGCATAAATGCTTGCAAGAGAGGACATGGTGGATTTCTTATATAGGAAGGACAAGTGGTATTCTATGCATCAAGGAAATTGAATGAGCACGAGTATAATTATATGACACATGATCTTAGGTTGTTGGCGACCATTCATGCATTGAACATGTGGATGCACTATCTTCTTGGCAGGAGGTTTGTATTGATGAATGATCACAATGGATTGAGGTATCTATTTGACCAATCAAATCAGAATGCCAAACAATATAGATGGTTGGCCACAATCAGTCAGTTTGAATTTGATATCAGGTACATTAAACGTGAAGAGAATAGGGTTGTAGATGCTCTTAGCAGGAGGATACATGTGAATCATAATATTTATGAGCTTCTATGAGACAAATTTAAAGGATCATATCTAACACGCAGGTCAGTGGGATGATAGGTACATGCAGTTCATCCACAAGTTACAACATGGTACATGTAATCATGATGTGGACTATCATCTCACAGTAGATGGTTTGGTCAAATTTAGGAACAAGATATACGTGCAAGACAAAAATGAGGTCAAGAAGCTTATCTTAACAGAATTTCATCCTAAGCCATATTCAGGTCACCCAGGATATTAGAACACATTGACAATGGTGAATAAGTTTTATTATTGGCGGAATATGAAGAAGGAAGTGACAAAATTTATGGGTAGATGCTTAGGTTGCCAATAGGTAAAAGCAGAGTGTAAGCATCTAGGTTGCCTACTACAACCAATTCTGATTCCACACATCATCTTAATAAACTCTACATATTTAGCTAATGGTGTAGCACAGGTATTCATCATAGATGTAGTGAGGTTACATGGTGTTCCATGGAATATTATGTCATAGGGGATGCTAAGTTCACTTAGAGATTCTAGAAATATTTCTTTGTACATTTACGTGCAGAGTTAGCCTTCAACACAACTTATCATCTGTAGATAGATGGACAGAAAAAGATGGTCAACATGATTCTAGAGGACATGTTGAGGATTTATGTGATGCATCAACAATGAAAATGGGAAGATTATCTTCCATTGGTTGAGTTTTCTTGCAACAATGGGTACCACGAGTCACTAAGATTGAGTTTGTTTGAGGAACTCTATGGACGGAATTGTAATGCTCCCATTATTTGTTGTGATTGAGTGAACAAGGTGTTGATATCACTAGATATGTTTCCATAGATTGGGTATGAAATGCAGGTAATCAAGAAGTATATAAAGGTAACAGAAGACAAGAAGAAAAGTTATATAGATCAAAAAATGTTGTTTAAGGAGTTTTAGGTTGGGAAACAAGTGTACTTATGTATCAAGCATAAGAAGAGCTCCTTGAGGATTAGATCAAGTGCCAAGATGACACCACGATATTGTGGACCTTCCAAGTTTCCTGAAAGGAGTGGACTAATAGCCTATCAAATTACACTGCCTCCAACAGTGTAAGTCCACGATGTTTTCAATGTGTCATTGCTTAAGAAGTATGTTAAATATGTTTATCATGTGATTGACTGGTCAGTATTACAAGTGGAACTAGAAGGTAAATTCTAGCTGTAACCTCAATGCGTTTTGTAGAGAAGATCTTCATGCCCTGGAATTGAGAAATCAAGCCATTTAAAGTGTAATAGAAGCACTTTGGTCTTGACAAAGCTGCATTGGAGATGGTTGATCATATGTGGGCTATGTATCATTCTCTATTTGCTTTTTGAGTGAATGTTTTTGGCATATGTTTGGGCGTGATGTTTTGGTACATGGTTGTATATGTATATGGATGTAAATACCACCATGTTTTGTGTTATAAAGCTTTAACAAGCAACATGGGTTTCACGTCATTATGGTTGTCATGTTGTTATGTTTGTCATGATGGTTTGATTTTTAGCAGGTTGATCATTGTAAATACTACAATGAGCTAAGTTATAAAGCTACATGGGTAGTATGTTTTTTGTTTCAGCGATCTTGTTTGTTGTAGGTGTCACTGAACACCGAGCATGGTGTGAGCCAAGGGGGAGGGTTCTGCAACAAACTTAGTCAAAAATCCATGTAATAATGTTAATAAAGGAAAAAAAATAACCATGGTCATGGGACACATATTCCAAACTGAATGTTGGGAGAAAACATAGTGATGGGGATCACTTGTTATTAATTAATGGCTATGGAAATTGGAAAAGGCAATGGAAAAGCCTTTGGAAATGCAAACATGAATTAATTGGAATTTTATTTATGAAAATAATGAAATTGGGAGGAAATGAAGGTGAAAGATCACATGTTTCATGTGAGGAGGAAATTCAAGGAAAATAATTGAAAATGAAGAAAATAGAGGCCTCATTAATAAAAATTATTTTGAGGATCAGATGACAAACTTTTGTCAGTTCAGTTTTGGAACTCTCTCTCTATTCTCTCTCTCTCATACTCTTGGACACTTAGAAGTTTCTTTGAGCACTATTGGAGGATTATGGCATACTTTGGATTTGAAGCAAGAACGAAAAGGAAAATCGAGAAAGGGAAATAGGACATCACGATTAGTAGCTACAACAAGTTTTCCTTGCAGGTATTATTAGCACTTAGAAAGTTTCTCTTGGATGTAGGAGAGAAGTTTCCAAGATAACTTCCACACCATGGTACATATAGAAAATAGAGGGAGGTTTTTGTTAATTTCTCCTTTAGCTCCAAACACCTCTTGTGATTTTCCAAAATTCATCTCCATCATTTTGGAATCCACTTTGGAAAACAATGGCTAAAATAATAAAATACAGAATTACAAAATCTATAAACGAGGCTTCAAAAATTTTTCTATAGTTCATAATGCATGAGGTATGGGTAAAATACGAAAGAGTATTTTTTAAATCATCACGTTTGAAACTTAAACCTACTTTGGTTTTCTAAAATTCATTACCAGATTCTTGGAATATTTATTTGAACATAACGACTAAAACAAGAAAAACAGAGTGCTGGTAAACTTGTTATTTCAAGGTTGTTTCTCATTATGTTAACTCGTACTCATTTAACATAAAAAAATATATTATATTTGACCATATTATACTAAAAAAAAATTACATATTGATGATTAACAATCAGTAAACCAAAAAGTTGAATATCCATTAGTGTTTGGTGCAACAAAATTAGGGTTTGTGGTAACAAAATTAGGATTTATGTCATACTCTGCCCTTGAAGTCAAGTGATCATTTTTCTATGTCTTTTGCAACTTGAGAAAGTATTTCCAACTTGATTTAGCTCCTATTTACCCTTTTGATAAGTTTTTGTGGACTTTTATCATGTTTTAGTGTTTTGCCTTTTTTCTTCTTAATACACTCTATTTTCCTCTGTCTTTTCTTAACTTCTAAATCTTGCTCTATTTTTTCTTCTTCATCAAGGATGATTACTACTTATTTTTATTTCATATTGATTCTAGCATTAAATTTGAACATAAGGTTATTATCAGGTCGATTGTGAGGTCACTTGCCCAAAATCCTAACTGTCTCAACTTCCTTATCTTTTGCTTTAATTTTTTGTTTGCCTTTTTTTTCTTTGAGATTTCCTTTTTTATTTACTCATCTTCTAAATTCCTCTATTGGCTTATTTGGCTTCTAGTTCTTCCTTCATAAACCTTAACCTCAACCTTTGGCATAACCTTTGGATTTTTCACAATGACCTCTTCATGTTTTTCAACCTAGGGTTGACTAGATTCTTATTTGGTTTCATGGGCTATAGCTTGAGGAGAAACTTTGTTTTGGCCTCTTTTCTATCTTCTAGGTACATGGAGATTTGGGTTCCTCTATCTAATTTTATTTAATTATTCCACTTGATTCTTCAACTCATGGCTATATAAAACCTTAATAAGTTTGTGATGACAAATATCATGAGCTTGTAATTCAAGTATCTTCCTTTCTTTAGTGCATATTTTCAACAAATTTTGATGCAGGAAATATCGAAAATTCATTTTCCGAAGATATATTAAGCTACAAAGGAATGTCACATGGTATAGGTAAGCTTTATAATACCTATCCTCACAAGTAAATAAAAGTTGAAAAACTCTAAGTGTAGTAGCCCATTAAGGTTTCAAATTTCTTTAGAGGACCCCTGCATCAAAATATTGATTTTGGTAGTCTTCTTCCATGAAGAAATTCAAATCTGAGTTTATCAACCTCTGCTTCTTGAACCACCTTTCACCCTCAATTGGAAAACTCGTTTCTTCAGCAATTGACTCCTCGGTGACACAAAAATAATGTCCTGTCTCTGGTTGTATTACCATTGAAAGAGAAGACAAAGTCATGGCACTAACTGAGGTTTCAGTCATTAAAACATTGAAAGATCAGTTCCCAACCTGCACTTCTAAAAATATTCATCATCTCAGGGTACACTTCAAAGTACATTCCATGAGGTTTGAACCTCTTCACATGGCTAGAACGATACATTTTTCCAAGATCCAACACTTGAAACACCTTTACTAACCTTGCAATAACTGAATAGGGGACTGCAGAGCAATTAACCCTCTTCTTCTATTGGAAAACAACAAATCTGGGTTTGCTGGAAGAATTGTTTTTAGTTAAAATAGAGTAAACTAGGCTTTAGTTTAAAATGACTCTAACGAGCTCAAAACTCTAATCAAATGCCACTTCATGCAGGGGGGGGACCTTTATTTCGTAAACCAGCCCTTGGATTTTTAGAAAAGACTATTTAACCGATCAAAAATCAAATTTTAAATCTTTTCGAAAAGCGCTACGATTTTTTTTTGTAGCACCACACGACATAATCATTTCGTAGCACTACCCAATTATTTTCTATAAGTCATGTCATAAATTAAAACTTTGCATAAACTTATGGTGAGGAAAAAGGATTTAAATGGCACATTTCCTAAGGTTTGACCAACCTTTATGATGAACACAATACCCACCTTTTCATGACTATGACTTGCAAAAAGGTAGACTGACCACCCTAATCTGACATGAATATGTAAACTTGATGCTAATAGTTGGATCAAATAGGGATATTGTCTCCCTAGGAGGCAATAAGAACACGTAGACCTTGTGCCTGATCCATTAGATAAACTTCTCGAATCTACAAATGTAAATTTGGTTTATTTTAAAAAGTAAATATTTATAAATTTCTTAACTCGACTATGAAAATGAAATTTTGGTAAAGTGTGACAACCCCATCATTAAGACCTTATGGCCTTCACCGGGGCCTTAAAATCCTTTAGAATGGTTGCCTAATCATACAGACTACCCTGAACATGGATATGTACAATGAATTGTGATATTAATATTTTCTCAAACTAGGAAATGTTTAAGTAAACATCCATTGACTAGACTTCCACTCAATAGTACTCCATTTATATCATCCAAACGTAAAGCATTCTTACGTCTAAAAGTAGAAATCCTATAAGGCCCTTTCTAATGGTTAAATTTTCCATGTTTCCCTTTTTCCTCAAATCTAGAATCCCATTTTAGAACTAAATATTTGACCTCGAAATTATCCTCCTTGACCTAATAATCATGAATATGTTTTATTTTATCTTCAAAGATTTGAGATTGCTGATATATTTTTTCTCTTAATTTCTATACTTCAATAAGTGATTAGTCCTTCTTTGAAAACCATCAGGTTTTGCCTTATGTTCCTGCAACAATCTCATCAATGGTAGACTTAATGAAAGTGGAAAAACTGCTTATGTTCCATAGACTAACTAAAATGGTGATGCACCAATTGACTTTTTGATGTCGATCCTATCTTCCCACAGTGAAAATTTTAATTTGGCGTGCAAGCCTTCTTGTTCTCCTCTAACAACCTTTTGATAATTGTGACGAATATTTTGTTGAATGATTCAACTAGTCCATTACCCTGTGGGTAATAGGCTATATACTGATTCAAGGTAACATAATATTTCTCATAGAATTTTACCATTTCCTAAGATTTGAAAGACTAAGCATTATCTATTATGATTTTCCTAGGGCAGCCAAGCCTTGAAAAGATACTCTCTAATAACCAAAGCACTAAATTATATGTAGCCTATATTGTAGGAATAACTTCAATCCATTTGTTGAAATAATCTATGGCAAACAATATCCACCTAGGTTGTCCTGAAGAATGTGGGCGAATCTCTCTAATAAATTCCAACCCCCACTACTGAAATGGGGTTTCAACTGAAATTTGTTTTAAAGGTAAGGATAATAACTTGGTTTTTCACTCAAACATTTGGAATTTAAAACATGCTACAACTTCTATATCTACATATACAAAAAGAGTTGGCCAATAGTAGCCCTCCATGAGGCGTTTATTGATAGTGGCTCTCTAGTAGTGATGCCCTACACACACTCCTCGTTGACATTTTTTAACCACCTGTTTTATTTCATCTTCAACAAGACAGTTCTAAAGGATCCATGTTGGATCTTTCTAAAATAAGTAACCATCAATACAAAATGTATTGGCACATTTTAGCTCCAAAGACCATGATTTGGTTTTATCAATCCATGGCGGGGCTTGCAAGTTTTGGAAAACATAAATTATGTCACTATACCATGGAGAAATTTTGAGTTCATTAGCTACTTGGAAAATCAGTCTATCTTCCGAATCATTTGAAAAAATTGAGAAAAAAATGGATGCCCAAAGTATCACAATTTTTTTCGGTCATCATTCTAGCTAGACCTTGACCTTTGATTAATTTTGTTGGTTTAATCTCTAGGTCATACTCTAATATTTTTTCAATCCACTTACCTCTCTGACCATCACTGTCGGCCTTATTCAAGATGTCCTTTACAAAAACATTAGGAACAAATGCAGTCAGATGAGAATGGAGAACGTAAACTCTGAAACGATTTAGTGATTTCACCAAGGAAAATGCCTTCTTCTCCATAATACTCTATTTTAGCTGAGTATCCCTAAATTTTTTTCTAAAAAAAGATATAGGTGGCACATGGGTTTCTTGATTTTTTTACAATAAAACAACTAAGATAGTGTGCTCTGAAGGAAATGACAACACCAGGAAATCCTTTGAAAAGTTTGGTCTGGTAAGAATAGGAGCTTTAATTATTACTAACTTTCTTTCTTTAAAATACTATGTAGCTATAGGGGTCCACTTGACTTCACTGTCTTTCTTTAACATTTTTTTAATTTCTCACAAGATTTCGCAAAGTTTCGAATAAACCTCTGCATAAAATTTACCTTACCCATGAATGACTGGATTTATTTATTGATTCTAGGTAACTCAAGTTTCTATATGGCTTCAATTTTGGATAAATTTTAATCCCATACTTAGATAAAATATGTCCCAATAATTTACCCTCCTTTATAGCAAAATGTGAGTTTTTTGGGTTCAATGAAATACCAAATTTTCTGCATTTAAGAAAAACTTTTGTGAGATGTTTTAAATTCTCTGAATGAGATGCTGAATACACTATGATTTCATCCAAATAAATCACCACAAATTTATCCTTTTATCCTCCAAAATCTATGTCCGTAGCACTTTGAAATGTATCTCCTCCATTCATCAATCCAAAAGGGATTTTTCAATACATGAATGTTCCCCATGGTGTAGTGAAAGTTGTATTTTCTTGATCGTTTTTATTTACTAATATGTGATTGTACCTTGAGAAGCCATCAAGCATTGAAATCTTGTCATATCCCACAAAACCTTGCATAATGTGTTCCATATTTGATAGATGGTGATTGTCCTTCAATGACACTTTGTTTAGGTTTTTGAAATCCACACACAATTGAATCTCCTTATTCTTCTTCCTTACTAGTACTAAATTAGCCACCCATTTGGAAATATGAGAGAAATTATGATCTTAGCATCTAACAACCTTTTCACCTCTTTCTCTATTAGTGGAAACAGTTTAGGGTTTATCCTTCTCAATTTTTTCTTGAAAGGTTTTTCATTCTCTTTCAAGGGTATGGTATGTTGAATTATGCCTTTGTCATAAACCTTTATATCTTCATAGTGCCATGCAAGTACATCAGAAAATTACCTTAAAAAAACAACATTTTTTTTTTTTTTCCTCATTTAAATAATTTGAAATTTTAACAACTGTTGGCTCCTTTTCTGTACCCAAATTTAAGTCCCGCAATCCTTTACTAGTAAGCTTTATTTTTGGTTTGACAACTACATCATTTGTATCAAAAAACTCCAAAGGTATTAATCGACTAGGAAAAAAATTATTACTTAGTTGGATTAGTTTATGATCTCATATAACAATTACAAAATCATTTTGTTTAACATGATTTTCTCAATCTGTTTCTTCATCAATAGGACTATTAGCAAACTCACCAGCTACTTCCAAAAATCCCTTTATTTGTTGATCATCTTCAAAGACCTTCGAGTGATTTATGGTTTTTGGAATTGAAAGTATCCATTTCACTTTTGGCTGATATTGCTGATTGGGATAAATGGGAACTTTGAACATATTTCTTGTGGTAGCGAGTGAGTCAATGCATTTTTCTTGTCTCGAAACCATTGAAATTTGAGGTTCAATAAAGAAATTAGCAAACAAATCCCAAACCTCATTTCTATAGGCTCTCATCCTTGGATGCTTTGTTTGATATAATATTTTAATTTGGTTTATAATGAGCTCTGAATCACCAAAAATGTGAAGTCTCCTAGCTCTTTTCTTTCTATGTATATTCAAACCAATGACTAAAACCTCATACTTAGCTACATTGTTAGAAAACTTAAAATCTAGTTTAAAAGAATCTATTTGTAGAATTGAGACTTCTGTGATTTGTCATAATTATAAAGAGAGCTTCTGCGTAAATCACATAAGAAAGATTTCTGCCAACGCGTTTCGAACCAACCAATGTGGTTCATCGTCAGGACAAGTTGAAAATACAGATCTAGCTCAGCGTTATAAATAGTCCAGGCAGAGACTCCAACAGCTAAAAAACTCTAACGGCTACTTAATCACTCAAGAACCCCAGTCAAACTTCCTCTAATTAAATTAATACTAAAATATTATTATATTCAGAGCTAGGTTAATCTGGTATAAATAATCCATTTATTTAATTTCAGATATATATGTTAAAATTAATTCATCTAACCTAAATATATATGTATAGGGCCCTATTAGTTAAGATTGTTATCCTAATTGTGATTAATTTATTAAAATAGTAATGCATTATATGGTTATATGTGTCAAATAATAATATATATAATCAATACTATAAAAATAATTAGATAATTAATTTATATTAATATATAAATGTCCTAAATAGAAACTACGAGGGGTTATATGTATTGATATTAATAGTTAAATTATGGTAATCATAGATTAATTTGGTATTATATATAAATTAATTTTAACTGAAAATAATAATATTATTAATTAATTTGGTATTATATATAATTTAATTTTTATTGAAAATAATAATATTATTATTATTAATTAATTAATATATTTAAATTAGTCAATAAAAGCCCTAAATATTAATATTATTAATTAATTAATATATTTAAATTATTCAATAAAAGCCCTAAATAGAAACTACGAGGGGTTATATGTTAATTATTACCGAAAATAATAATATTATTAATTAATTAATATATTTAAATTAGTCAATAAAAGCCCTAAATATCCATACTATGCTATGGTTATATTAATTAATCTAATATTAAATGAGATTAAAAATGAAATGAGGAGGGAGATATTTCCTATAAATATAGGAGCTCTAAATTAATTGTTATGCTATTTGCTTTAAATATAAGTAATAATTAATGAATAATTTAAGCTCAATTTTAATAAAAATGAGATACTGCTACAAGAGGAGGATAATCCTCCAAAGAACAATGCTTCCATCGATAAGCGAAAACCAGACTCTCAAGAACAAAAACACACCCACCCTAAGAAGGAACCTGGAAGAACCGAGGGGGGGGAAGAAAACTTAAGAAGACAACGCAGGGATCCAGTTTCTACTAACCTTCCACCCATCATCTCTATTGAGATTGATGGGTCTACGCTCAATTTCGATAGCTTCCCTTAACTTGCGATGATGAAACCGGTCCACCCTGGCAATGACTTTGGCATCTTCAATGCAGACATGATGCTTAGTTTTGTCCACATGCTCTGCTAGAGCTGAGGACTTTATTCTACCGTGCCTCAAGTCCGCTGCATGCTCACCAATTCTCTGCTGGATGGAGCGCCCTGTTTCACCTATATAAGGGGTCCCACACGAGCAAGGAATCAAATAGACCCCTTTCATGTCTTTGGGGTCGACAGGATCCTTTACTGACCTCAGGGAGTTACGAATGGTTCTGAGAGGCCTGAAGGTTGAGGGGATATCAAACCTCCTAAGGATCCGAGCAATCCGATCAGTGGTCCCTTGGATATAAGGCATATGGACACCTGGATGGCGCTCCCTAGGCTCTTTTTTGCTAAACGCATTTTTGGAGGCAGCAAGGAA